>CAUHTR010006274.1:0-20202 GCA_959609185.1 Schmidtea polychroa
TTTAACTGTCAAATTTAATTCGAAGCTCCATTTTTTTCAGTTCATTGAATGTCTTGACTGTTGAATTGAAATGGAAACGAAAACGAAAACTGAAGATTCGGGATCCAATTTGTCAGTATCCATCAAATCCTCTGTAACTACTGTTGAACCAAATGAGAAAGTAAAGCTTCCAAGTTTGAATACTAACCTTAACCGTACGCAATTTCAATACGGAAATCTTCATTTGGTCTTTGGAGTAATTTTTGTACTAAATGGTCTTGTTGATCTGACTTTAATGTTTGTCATTTCTTTCTTTTATTACATGATTTATCCTTTGATGGTTACTGGGACATTGATGACTATTAGTGGGATTTTCTCTATTTTAGCAAATAAATTGAAGAATACGTCAATGCTAATGATGTCATTTAGAATTAATGTATTAACCTTGATCGTTTTAATTGCGGATCTTATTAATACCTTTATGAGTATTAGTATGAGCTCTATGGACCCTCCAGAAGAGTTTAAAGTTACAATGTACAAGTCAATTTTGGGAATAATTATGTTTATGGTAGTTTTAATGGATTCCGTGATCAAGTCCGGAGAGTTGTGTTGTAAGAAAATGTCCAAACAATAAAATTTCATTAAATATTTAATTAATATTTTTATAATAAATTGTATTTTGTAATTTTGTGTTTTTTCTTTCATATATTTACTGCACTAATATCATATAAATAGGTGGGTGTGAGGCGCAGGATTATTATATAATTTCTAGTATTGATTTAGAAGTGCAAATAGTGCAAAAAAGTGCAAAAAGATGCAAAAAGGTGCAAAAAGTGCGAAAAAGTGCAAAAAAGAGAATTTTTCAGTTAAGATTTGTCACACAATAGTGCAAGGGTTTGAGAGTTTTGAAATTTTGCTTTGGATAAAATATAAGATATTGTCAACATGAATATGTCAGCTGAATATAACATTTTCGTATCTCTTCGAGAAGAGGTTTAAAATTATTTTTGTATTGATAAGCCTTTGTTATCTTGAAAATCCATTGATGCGGTGATAGAATAATTTATAATTATTCTCTGAAAAAATTAAAATAAGCAAGATATGACAAACTAATTATTTAATTTTGCATATTTACAAGCGTTATCTTATTTATTATTGTTTATTATCACATTTTTCTGGAACTCAGTGAGAAGGGAACGGAAGAAAATCAATAAAAACAGACAATTAAGTAAAAGTAGGCCATTCTTAATTAATAAGTACAAGTGCAAAAGAAGCAAAACAAAAAGTAAAAGTAAATTTAAATTATTTTTGTTATTTCGATGGCCTACTCAATATTGAGATGAAAAAGGCATAGAAAATCCGAGAGATGGGATTGTAAATAAATACATATACATTGACAGCTGTCAGGGATTACGGAAGTCCATAGGAAAGGGTGGGAAAAGGATTGAATTATCAATAAGTGACATTGGATGGAAAAGTATAAAAACTGAATACAAATTAACAGAAGAGAAGAAAATTTTGGGCGAGACAAAATTTGCTACGAAAAGAAAAAATAATTTATTTACGAGGAGAGTAAAATGAAGTGTTGAGAATCGGGAAACAGTTGGAAGAAACTTGCGTATTGAATTAGTAAATTTAGAGGTAGTTGAGAAACTCAACTCAAGTTAAAAGCAACCAGATCAATTTTGCAGCATTTTATATTTTATATGTCCCAAATGTAAGACTATTTACCCTTCCACTTTTAAATAGTTTTATAGTGGACACTACACATTTAAATCAGTTTCATCAAATAAAAAGGAAATGTTTAGAGAAATCTTTAATAGCCAAACTCTTAATATAATTAATTATAATAACAATAAAAGGCATGCAACAAATAAAAATGATGTTGTCACCACTAGAAGTATAAAAGATAGACAAACTCTTAATATAATTAATAATAACAATAAAAGATCTGCAGAAAATAAAAATGAAGTTGTCGCAACTAAAATTACTAAAAATAAGATTATAATTATAAGTGACGATGACGCTGATGTTGTTGATTCCCCTCGTACACATATTAATCAAGTAGGAGGGTCTTTAGATGTTGATGATGATCCTATTATAACTATCGAGTTTCAAGGTGCTCGAAAAACAAAATCTACGATTTGATGTTTCCAGACATCAATTAATACAAATATCTTTAGAGATAAAATTAGGGACCATCTAGCATTAGAAATTAGCAAGTCGGCGTTTGTAAAAATACAATTTACAGTTTTTATCCATTTTGAAAAAGATGGAGAAATTAGGGACAACTATTTTTCAAATACAGCACAGGTTTTCTCGGATAATTTTATATTTGATTAAAGGGTCACAAAAATTAAACGAGAAAATAGATAAATTTACATATCTTGGTAGTGGGTGGAGAATAAATAAAATTCAAGAAATTGGGTTTATCTTGACAAAATATTATCCAATTAATCGTTTATCCAGCCATTCATATATACTAACACCAACATCGTTGAATAATAAAACTGCAATAGTGAACATTAAGAATACAGACAATATGTGCGTTATATATAGTGTACTAGCTGTATTAAAACATGATCAGATTAGAAATTACTGGAATAGAGTGAGCAAGTATACCGGTTTCTTGAATGAGATTAATTATGACTCAATGACTGATTGTCCCATGATGCTGTGTAACATATCCAAATTTTCGAAGAAATATCTTCATCTAAACCTTTCTATAAGTGTATTTTCATACAAACATGTAATTAGTATAGACCAGTGTTTCCCAAAGTAGGGAGCCGAACACACTGGTATGTCGCTGAATTGTACGTTTTTGCTACTAAATTTCTAATAATTCAAATTTAACCAATAAATATCTAGTAGGCCAAAATTTTGTAACGTTGGCGATCTTAATATTGTAACATAAAACTATATTGTAGGGTCAAATGAGATTTTCCCACCAATTCATTATTGTAATTTGTAAAGAATATTTATTGTTATAAGGCTACTTATTACCATTCGGAAAAAGAATTGTTGTCTAAAATATTTTGTTTTCTATAAAAATATTAATCAATCGTATTGTTCAAAGGTTCTTCTTAATACATTACATTTCGTACCTCGTTTTATAATTGAGTATTATTGATTATTATAATTGATGTCCGTTATTTGTAAATTCAATTACATAGCCGTAAGATTCGATGGATAAATTTATTATTCGAAAAAGATCAGCAAACACAGAAGAAATCGTTATCAAAAATCCAAAACCTGATGCGTTAATTCCATAAATTCTACAAAGACAGTTGAAACAGGTGCAAAAAGTAATTTAAATTATACAAACGACACAGAGAATGTTGCAAAAAAAGACTAAAGTAGCTTTCCATAAGTATAATATTACATATTTAAATATGGGATTTTCATGGGTCGGTAATGATACATCTCCAATTCCATTTTGTATTGTGTGTGATGACAACTTTCAAATTAGTCAATGGTACCAAACAAGCTAGAACGTCATATCAAATCAAAACATCCAAGTTTATCTACTAAAACTGCAGATTATTTTCAAAGATTTTTGGATTCAAAAAAATTGCAACAAAATAGATTTTTAAAATCGGTAAAGGTATCTGAGAAGGCTCAAGAAGCCAGCTATCTTGTTTCCGAGATCATTGCAAAGAAAAGAAAGTCACACCTTATAGCTGAAGGCCTTATTTTACCGGCTTGTCAAATAATGGTGAGAACAATGATAGGAGATGAGGCTCAAAAAGAAATGATCAAAATACCACTTTCTAACAACACTATTAGTAGAAGAATCTTGAGTATGTTAGAGGATATTGAACAACAGGTACTTGAACTCATCACTTCCGAAAAAATGTTTGCATTACAAGTAGATGAGTCAACTGACATTAGTGGAAAAGCTCAGTTGTTAGCTTTTATAAGATTTGTTAAGAACGAAAATATAGTCAGTCAATATTTTTGCTGTAAAGAGCTAACTGAAACTACAACTGGTCGAGACGTTTTTAATATAATTAATAATTATTTGGAAAAATATAGTATTTCGTGGAAGTTTTGCAATAGTATTTGCACTGATGGAGCTCCATCTATGACAGGCTCAATAAAAGGATTTGTAACTATCGCTAAGGAACAAAACCCTGCTATTATGACCACTCATTGTTTTTACATCGAGAAGCGTTGGTTGCAAAATTTATTGTTACTGATTTTAAAATTATACTCGATCAAGTGGTGAAAATTAATCATTTACACTGAGGTAAGATGGCAGGTTCTACCAAGATTTTACGAATTGCGTAATGAGCTTCTAATCTTTTTTACAATGGAAAACAGCGAATATTGTGATTTGTTGAGTGATGAAATTTGGTGCTCAAAGCTTGCTTTCCTGGCAGATATTTTCGCTCATCTTAATCAATTAAACTCCAGCATGCAAGGAGAAAAGGAAAGTATTCTAAGTTCTACTGCTAAGTTACATGCTTTTAGGGATAAACTGAATATATGGAAACGGCGTTCAATCGAAATTACCCGTTTTGATTGGGTACGTAATCCATTTAGCAGCGACTTAGACACAACACAGTTAGAATTGAAAGAAAAAGAAGAATTTTTGGAAATGCAAAATGATCGAACAATACGAATTAAATATAATATCGACGAATTAAGTGCCTTTTGGATAAGTGTATCAAGAGAATATCCAGCTTTATCAAAAAAAGCTATAACGGTGTTATTGCCCTTTTCCACTTCTTATTTGTGTGAATTAGCTTTTTCGGCACTCAACAAAATAAAATGTAAAAAGCGAGAAAGACTGCTGTCTTTGAATAGGAATTAAGAGTGGCTTTATCAAAAATTCCACCACGTATAAAAAATTGTGTTCAGAACACCAGGCGCATACTTCACATTAATTTCTTACTTTTTATAAACTTTTATTCTGCAATTTTTATAAATAAAATTAAAGACTATTAATTTTTATTGTAAATATTTTTTTATGATATGTGGATATTATATTTAGTTGTGTCGCATAATTTGAATACCTTGACCTATGTGTCGCTAGTTAAAAAAGATTGGGAAACACTGGTATAGATGATGACAGTAATAATGAAGATACTTCTGTGCTACACCAACCTCATCTTGATATTATGCATAGATCCAAAGTTATTGATGGCATACCTGTGTACTTGTTACTTCTTGAAGATGGTGATAACTATCATTATACGGCCATTATTAACTTGTAACTTTTAATGAATTGTCATCCTAATATAGATTGCACGATAAGAATAAGAGTTAATTGTGCCTTCATTGCCTTAATGGATTTTGACTACATGTAGACATGTAGCATTGTGTAGTAAAAATCAGATAGGAAAGACTCTTTACACTCATCCTACAAATAAAAAATTGTAATTAGAAAATTTTGCAAAAACAATTACCCCACCATTTGTAATTTATGCCGATTTCGAATCGGTTTTACCTAAAGATGTAATACATCATCAAATACATTATCCAATATCCGCAGGCCTTTTACTAATTAATAAGTACACAAATACAAATTCTTATTATAATTTCATTGGTATTGATTGTGTTTTGGAATTTTGCGTAAGAGAGAGTAGATTGCTGACACGATAGTTCTCCTTTATTATGAAATTCACGGCAAAACACCTCTAAAAACTATGACTTGGACCGAAAATCGTACTTTCAGTTTTTCTACAATCATTTTACCTTTGTAAAAAATCTATTATTCGCAAAGTTCGAGATCATGATCATTTCTCTGGCAAGTATCTTGGTGCTGCCTGTAGTAAATGTAATATTTCTCGGCGAATTCAAAAACAGCTTCCTGTAGTCTTTCCTAACTTGAGGGGATATGACCTTCATCATGTTTTGAAATTTGGTCTTGATAATTTTCCATAGTGGGAGTTGAATGTTATCCCTACGAGCACTGAAAAATTTATATCATTAATCTCTTATATCAAAAAATTGCTTGTTCGTTTTATCGATAGTATCAAATTTTTTAATTGTTCTTTGGCAAAGGCTGTAAAAACTCTGTCGGATCTTCCTTTGACATCATCTACTTTTGAAGGTTCTATTATGAATTGTAAAGGTATTTTCCTTTATAATTTTGCTACATCTTTAGAAATTCTAGAATCTACTTCTGAATTGCCACCAATTTGGGAAGGTGTTACGGCAGATGAATATGCTACTACCCAACAAATTTGGACTCGGCAGAATTGTAATAATCTTTTGGACTACATGTTAATTTATCTTGAATTACATGTATTTCTTTTCTCTGATTATTTCCAACAATTCCGCGCAAAGGCCACTGCTTACAATGGTCTTGAACCTCTGAATTTCTATGGCATTCCTGGTATGCCATGGGCATCAGCACTCATGACGTTACAAGAGCCGATCGAACTTTTGCAGGATATGGAAATGTTTAATTGTTCTGAGGGAAGAATACGAGGTGGTTTGACATTTGTTAACAAGCATCATGTATCAACTTCAGAGAATACAGAATTATTATATATTGATATTGATAATCTGTATGGTTGGGCTCTTAGTCAAAAACTTTCGTATGCGATTTTACTTGGATTTATAATAATCTTGAATCTATATTGCATGAATGTATAAATTCGGATATTGAAACACTTTCATACGGTTACACTTTGGAAGTCGATATAAATATCCCTAATCTGTTGCATGATTATTTGAACGATGCCCCTCTTGCTCCGGAAAAGATGTGTCCACCCGGTTCTAAAGTTGATAAGTTAATGCTCACGCATTGGCCCAAGAAGAACCATGTTCTTTGAAAAACTTTATATTAAATTGATGGCAGTCGTTGTTAACGTTCATCGTGCCATTAAATTTAAACAAGCATCAATTTTTAAAACATATATTCGGGGCGGCGACGGGTGGGCGTGTAGGTTGATAATTTTAATCTTTTATTTGAATAACTTGGACATGAATGTTTTATGTTTGATTTAAATGAATAAGACTTTAATTTTTGTATCTTTTTAAAATTTGAAAAAATTTGCTTTGGGAAATTTTGGGAAATTTGTTTTTTGGTACTTTATAAAATTTGGAAAAATTTGGGGAAAATAATTTTGTGACTTTTTATATTTTGGGAAATTTTTGAGTTGGGAAAGTTATTTTGGGGATTTTTTGATTTGGAAATATTTTGTAAATATCCTATGTGATTTTTTCTAGTAATTTGTTGATTTTTTCTAAGTATTTTTATACACAAATTTCTAAGTCTAAACCTTGAATTTATTCAGGCATTTTTATTTTTCAAAGTTTTTTCTAAGTCAAATGGTGTTACCTTCACTTAAAAGTACATTATCAAAAATTGTGTATGTCAAGTGGTATGACCTTCATTTTAAAGTACTTTCATATATTTAAAAAAAGTGTTCTAAGTATTTTATTAAAGCTTTTGTTCATTGTCCCACCGTGTGTTGAAGAATATGATTTTATTTCTATAATATAAGATTTTCTATTTTTGATAATATATGAATGATTTTAAATTGTGGCATTTGATGCTGATGTTATTCACTGTCTCGTCGTGTGTTGAAGTATACGCTTTGAATTGTATAATATAAGACTGCTGGTGATCATCATAATATATAGAAGTTGTTAAATTATGGCATAGAGACTTTGGAGCTCATTTCATGGAAACTATGCATTTTTTCTATATAAAGACTATATATTTTCGTATCCATTATAAAATTCCGAGTTGACCCGGATAATCTCCGGGAGGGGGGTAGTGGTGTGGATGAGACATATATATCTACTACTATGACTTCGTTTACGTTCAGATACGTTATTTAATCTAACCGAATCAAGCTTTTCTCCAAGGCGCTTATCCTGTAATGAACTTATAGAGAATTAAATTCTACCTATTCATTGTTTGAGTGAAAATATCTCTAATTGTTTAAAATTATGAAAATTCAAAAATTGCGAGCTAAAAAACTAAATTTAAAAAATCCGGTGACCTAATTAAAAGATATCAAACATTTTTTATGAAATATCAAACTTTAAGACGTATAAAAAATTATAATACAATTTTCTTTAAAACATTTAAACAAAATTAAAAATTAAAAAAAAATAATATTTTTTCTATTTTTATTAACATCAAATTTTCATATATATATTATAAATATTTTGATGAATTATTTAATGTTTCTGTAAGTCCAATTTTGTAAAAAGCATGCAATACAAAATGATAAAAAAAAATAAGCAAATAAAAATATGTCCGAATTCAGTGAAGTGTGACGCTTTCCAAGTCATTGTTTCCAAATGTTATACTGTCGACAAATCTCGAAGATTTTGATTACTGTATCGGTGACGACAGCAATAATGATACCAACCGAGGTGCCCAATTTCAATAACATTTCTCCGAGATTATTATTAAAATTCGATTTACCATTTGTTTCATTCTTTTTAATGAATTCCATTACCATTCCATAGGAAATGGTAATGATCAAACAGTTCAAAATGAATGCCACGAAAAGAAGTGTTTGCTTTTTGCAAAGGATTCCAAAGATCGAATACATCCCACTGAATACAGTTAGCAAACTCGTGCAGAATATATAATAATTAAGATAGTAGTAATTGCACAACCCGAAAAATATAGTAAAAATCATCAACGACCCGGTTATTGAAAAAATTATTCCGAAAATTATTTGTAAGACTTTTTTTGATTTTTTAATTGATCTTCTTTCCTCCTGGTTAGTGGGCAACCCTGAGATAGGTTCATGAACCCTTTCTATGTTTATATCGTTTGAATATGGAAATAATTCATAATCATTCTCCATTAGTTGAATGAAGATCTTTTAATATAAAGTAATAATGAAAAGGATGTCAAATGTCATGTTTAAATGATATTCTGAATATCGTACGCACGTCCTGCCATCGAATGGTGCAATTTATGTTTGCGAGAAACTAGAATTTGTGTTGTAAAATATTCAACAGGATGTTTTAAATAAAATAGACAATTAAAACAAACAAATATAATAATAATTGAAATATTCTTTAAATAAAATAAAACATGATTAGAAAATTATTCAAAATCTTTAATTTACAGCTGACTTACAATTAACTGACATTTTTGTAATAATAATTGCCCATAACAATTAAAAAAATTAATTAAATTTCAAAAAACTAATAAAATATATTTAAGAAAACATTTAAATTTTCCTAACTGTTCTTTGTCAATTATTGTTCAGTTTAACCTTTTAGGTAGTAAAATCTTTAACTTTAGGTCAGCAATATTTTCACTTTAGTTTGTTTTAATAAATATCATTAAAACCAGTTTTGGATTTATTATTAATATATTTATGAAAAAAAAAATGTTACGTTATTTTTTTTTAGAAATATTTATTTTTATATTATAAGAACTTTTTCCAATTTTCACCACTGATTTCTTTTCAATTGGCGTTGTAATTATTAAAAGGCTTGACTATGAATCAGTCAATATATCGATGTTTTTTTGATATATTTACTGATTCATAGTCAAGCTTTTTAATAAATACAATTTATTTTTTTTGTCAAAAGGTCATATTCTTACACAAGCATTCAATAAGTATTTTATCTTTTTAAATTAAAAAAATTCTTAAATGTAAATTTTAAAATTTATTACTGTAATTTTATTAAAGTTTTTAACACCCTTTTTAAATGAGAATTAAATCTTTTCCCATTAACCAACATTTCAAAATTAAAAATTACTTTGAAAAAATATAAAATTATATTTTAAAAAATTACTTATAATAGATAATAAAAATTTGTAAATTTTAAAATAAAATTAACTACTGATAATTTGTAATCAAAGTTTTATTAATATTATATTATTGATTTTATGAAAGTTTTTTTCAATCACTACAATTTTCACACTAATTAATAATAATTTTGTTGACAGATATCATTATGTTTTATAGTTTCCTTAGCGATATTCAGTGATAATTCTGTAATGAAATAACAATGAAATGACAATAAAATTACAATGAAATTACCAATCAAAGTTGAAAAAAACGTTCAAAATCCGTGCAAAAATTGCAAATCTATTTCTCACAAAACCAATTCGAGCTCCGTTAGGAATTCCCATTTTGGCCACTGTAATAAAAAGATTACTGTTGGGATTTTATTTTTGGGAGTTTTTATTTATATTGTCGATTTAGTCATTCCGGAAAAATTTGGGTATCAGCACTCAAATTTGAGTTTGGGACTTTTCATCTGTTCCAGTTTCTCCGTTTCAATTATTGCACTGAAAATAAAGATCGACGGATGCTTGTGTACGTCTATTTATTTGGAGATTTTGATTTTATTTATCTTTTTCGGTGTTTTTATGATTGGATTCGTTTTTGTTTACCTGAGTTATTTGAAAGGTGTTTTTGTCTTTTTGTACATTTATTACAAATTGTTCTCTCTGTCAATAGTTTATAATTTTGGAAGGGTTATTTCTGGATTCCAACAGTCGCCACCATATTCAAATATCTTTATTGTAGTTTAAAATATATTTTATTTCCATTTTAAACAATATTTTAATTTTTTTTCAAAAAAAAGGACTAATTATATTTGAAATACGTTGATAATTATAATCATATAGAGCAAAATGTAATAATGCAGAATTAATGATTTTCTTATAGATCAATAAAATTCTCAGGATAACTATAAATATTTGTAATATCCTTAATTAATTGTGATTGGTTGGCGTACTAAAATGCGAATAGATAATAAATAATTTGAGAATGAAATGTTTGAACAAATAATACTTAATTAAACAATGCAATTATTATTATTTTGCTATATATAAACTAGGGTTGTTAAACGAAAATCGGAAATCCGATTTTCGATTTTGAAAACGATTATCGGTTTCTTTATTTCACAAAACGATAATCGGTTTTGTTTGTCTTTTACATATTATACAGATAAATTGAATGCCGGGAATTTAATTTTGTTCATTGTTTACTACTGTATCCATTCAATTTTACCGACAGAAAGGGGAAGTTTTTTTCAACTCGTCAAAACTCCTTACAACGTGTTTGTACATGAGTCAATCTTTTCAATTATCCCATTCCTGTAACAACGGCAAGAGGTTGCTCTAGTATTCCAACATATCTCACCGACTGACCAGTTATTTGTCAGTTGATGTCCGTAATCGGCAACCGCTGATTTGTTTTATACAGCCCCTGACAGGTACTGTGCCCATTAAATCTTTTAATCGGGACCAGCTGAGGCCAAGGTTGTGGTTGTGTGTTTTAGTATTTGCATTTTCCCGGTTTTGTTTGGCAACCTGATATTTGTTGCCGAAATCGGCCACCAAAGATTTGATTACTGCAGTCCATAACAGAAGCTTAGCTATTAACCCCCTTGACAGGGACTAGATGTGGCCGAGGTCGGCGATTTTGTGTTTAGTCCGTGAAGGTCTATTTTGCAATCTGATATCTTGCATCTGCGAACCGGTTAAAAGTTTATTCTGGTTTTAAGTTAAAACCAGAATAAACTGAATTGCATACCGCATCATCTTCATGAAAGCCAGATGTAAAGAGATCGAAAGACATGTGCCATTCCTCGAATCATAATGTTTAGTTGTTTACCCATTGAAATATGGAAGAGAGTTGGACACTAGGATAAACTTCAAGTTTGGGTGACGACCATTCTCAAATTTATTCAGTTTGTTGATCTTTTGACAATGTCTAAGAGGCTGCTCAGGTCGAAGTAAATTGATTTTCGGGATTTTAATTTATGACAAGATTTTGGAAAGTCCAATCCATGGTTCAAATCTACTATAAACATATAAACTGTTATTTAATTTCCATTCATTCAGTAAGTTGGTCTTGTAGTAGCTGTTATTAATCCATATAATTGAAAATTGCGGTTTAGTTTGAATATTACGTAATATTCAATAAACATTTTTTATATTATCTAAATCAATACAAAATCAGTTTAAATTTATGGCTTTCCGTATAAATAAGTCTGACGTCTGGGACAATTTTGATAAAATTTCGGCGACGATGGCACAATGTAAGCTCTGTGCACAGCAAATAAGTAGGAGTGGAGGTACTACGACTGGTTTGCATGCACATTTGCGTAGCAAACATGGTGGATTAACAACATCTTCAAATACTCAAACACGATTGACTGCATTGATTACAACACAAAGAAATTGTCCGAGTAGTAAACAGGAAAAAATTACGGCTGCTGTTGCGAGATTGATTTCCGAAAATATGTTGGCAATTTCGCTCGTGGAATCGAAATCCTTCCGTGAATTGATGGCGATAGTGGAGCCAGGATATCGTCCTCCGTGTCGTCAGACGATGACAGCACGACTAACAGCAATGAAAAATAATTTAGTGGTCAAAATGTCGAAATATATCCATGAAAATGTCAAGGACATTGCGATCACTACCGACATCTGGACTAGTGTCACCAATGAAGCTTATCTCAGTTTTACTGCAAGCTACATTGATACAGACTGGAATATGATGACGCCTGTTCTTGGAACAATTCTGATGACTCAACGCCACACACAAGCCGTCATTGCTGACCATCTATGTAGTATAGCTGATGAATGGTCAATAAAAGAAAAAATTGTTGCATGTGTCCATGATGGTGCATCCAACATCAATCATGCAGGCAATCTCAATGGATGGTTTGACGTTCACTGTGCGGCGCATAAATTGCAACTTTGCATCAATAATGCAATGGGCTCCCATGTTGTCACGGATCATCAAATTTCCAAATGTATATCAGCTGCAGCACGACTAGTCGGACATTTCTCACATAGCCCAATGGCAACGGGGGAGCTCCTGAAAAGACAGTTGTCCATGGACAAGGATAAAACGCCACTAAAACTTATTCAGCACTGTAAGACTCGTTGGAACAGCGTCTATGACATGTTTGAACGACTAGTAGAACTGAGATGGCCAGTAGTTGCAGTATTCAGCGACAAAAACGTGGTGAAATTGAACGATGCCAAAACGTTGGGCATGAAGGACGATTATTGGCAACTGATGACTGAATTGCTCCCTGTTTTAAAAGCGTTGCAGATCGTGACGTCCGTCATGTCAGCCGAAAGCCAGCCATCAGCCTCTTGTGTTTTTCCCATGTTATGGGGACTCGTGAAAAATCATTTAACCATTAAAGAAGAAGATTCTGACATTATGGGTGAATTTAAGAGAGATCTTGCTAAGAATATTTCACGTCGTTTTGGATTAGAAAATAATGAAACAGCAAAAAAACGAATGCGTTGTTGCATCAATTCTCGATCCGATGTATAAGCATCTTCCTGGATTTCCGGACGATTTCAAAAAGCTGGCGTATGAAAATGTCCGTCATCTCATCAGACAGCTGCCAGATTGCCCCGAACAGCCGAAGACGAGTCGGGATGAAGATAACATGATCCCACCAACTAAAAGATCACGACCAAATCATGATGCAGTTATGTTTCTCCTTGGTGATAGTGCAGCACAACAGGCGCCAGAGGAATCCGACTTTGAATATTACGTCAAATCATCATGGTCGACAAACTCAAGTGAAACAGCCCTGGAGTGGTGGAAACATAATATGAAACTTTTCCCCAAAACAGCTATTCTTGCCCGGAAGTTCTTATGCATTCCTGCAACCTCAGTGCAATCGGAACGATTATTTTCGGCCACTGGACGTCTGATAACCAAGCTTCGTAACCGGCTCCTTCCAGATCATGCAGAATCTTTGGTCTTTTTGAATATGAACCAGGACTTGTCTGATATTTAAAAATAAAATCGAATTTAGTACTTACTTTTAAATGTTTACACTTTGGAATCTTTGTTTTTGATATCTATGGTTTCGATATGTTTATGTTTAATTTTAAAATAAGGCCGCCGCAGCACCGGAAAGTTTTATTTTGATTTATACTTTAGTATATACAGGGAAAATTACCGAAGAAATTGAAAACAAATTTACTTATATGCTTTAACTTTCTACATAAACAGTCAGTTCATATTCTCCTTGTGTGTGGTATAAACTTTGAATAAAACTAATTATACTATACACGTGCGTGAATAGTAATAATGTAAGTAGCTTTGGTTATGCAAAGTGCAAACGATAATCGGTTTAAAATCGGATTTATACAAACGATAATCGGATTGCTCGAAAAACCGATATTAACAACCCTAATATAAACCTTTAATATATATATTATTTGCATCATTGTATTAAAATCAATGAACAATTTCTACACATTATTTATTATTAATATTGGTTAATTATCAGTTTATGTCTCGCGTCTGTGTGCGTTTTTACTTTGACATTGGATCAATTTGTGTGCTCACACAGACGCGGACAATTGTCGAGTTTAATAATCGAGTTTGGAGATCTGTTTTGGATTTTGTTTGGTGATAATATCTTTGGATTTTTTATATCAGTTGTTTAAATTTGGTAGGTTTGTGATTGTTTTGAAAATAAATTTTTGTAAATTTGTTTAATGGCTACGATTAATACAGATAATTACTATTACCATAAATGTAACAGGGATGTTCACATATCTGAGGATGGTAAATGTGTGACGTGCAATGATGGATTTATTGAAAGAATTGAATCTGATAACTCAATGGAAAGTGATGATGATGCCTTGAATATTTTTCATATTATTCGTCATATTCCTGGTGGAAGTACTACAAACGAAACTGATGGTTCCTTTTTTATTACTCCAAGAGATCCTGATAACAGAAATAGTGTTTTTGGCCAACTAATATCAAATTTATTTGGTGGATTGCTACCTCTAGATTTTAGATCAGATTCGTCAGATTACATATTTTCAGATTAAAGTTTCGACAATTTTTTAACGAGAATTATGAATCAATTTGAACAGAGTTGTCCTCCGCCAGCAAATGAGGCAGATATTGAGAAATTACAAGTCAAGAAAATCACCGAAGTTAATGATACAGGTTCCATTTGTCTGTCAGATTATGAGGTGGCCCTGTTAGCATAGATACTATGTTCAATGTTTAAAAACGTGGTTAATTAAACAAATATTGCAAGTTTACGGAATTAATTTATTATTAATTGTTTTAATCAAATTATGTTTCATTGTATGAGAATAAATCATTAAATTTAGATTCATGAAAGTTTTCTTATAAATAACAATAATAAAATTCAAATAATATATACAAGATAGTTATACAATAGTATTATCAACAATTAGTGCAATTTAATCATTAAGTTCTTAATTGTTGTAATAATGTATAAAATGATGATTGCTTGGTAGCAGCATTTATTATTTAAAACAATAAAATGATAATTTAAGCCTTTTGCTGCAAATAATGTATTTAATGAAAGAATTTTCGACTATACGATTATACGACTATACGACTATACGACAAGAACTATCGTATAGTCGAAAATTCTTTCATTAAATACATTATTTGCAGCAAAAGGCTTAAATTATCATTTTATTGTTGTAATAATGAAGATAACATTTTCCAAAAACAAAGGAGAAAATGTTTAAAACAAAATCGACAAATCCAAAAGATCCAGATGATTTTGTTGGTGTAGAAATATTATTAAAATTATTAAAACAAGATATCTAACTCTTTCCTTCTTAAGACTTTTTCCACTTCTTCAACCACTCGATTTTTCTTTCTTTCGTTCCTTCTTGTGAATGTAGTTCGACTCGATGAGGTGATAGAAATCTGACGATTTTATATGGGCCATCGTATTGCATACCATCCTTGTGCCTGTTCTGCGGTTCTTTACGTACCTCCTCCCCACGCCTCGAAAACACGAGTACCCCTCTTTGTCTTATCCATAGATATGTTGGGTTTTTAATGTAAGTCGGTATCAGGGTCTGACTCCTTCGTGTTCTTTATCAAAATCAAGATAACCCAACACAATAATTTTATTCAAGGCTAATACAAGTACACTGGTTGATTACACTCTTTATTGAACAATTTCAATCTTTAATAAATCTGATCTGCACTTTTCAATGATACAATAAATCTCCAATTATCACAACTTCTAAATCCTTTAACTCACTCGTTTAATCCTACTAACTTTTCTTCGACCAACTGGCATTTTGTTTTCTTGCCAGTTGCTTTTATACTCGCTTGGTAATTGACTTTATTTTTGCCAATTATTTTTGGTTTTATTTCCCCCCGGGCTTCCTCTTGGAGGTCTAATTTAATTGAAGGGAATTTGTTCATTTTCTTTGACGGCGCTTATTACTTTTTATCCGGCTAAATTAATTGCCTTCCCAAAATTGGATTTCTCCGGCTAAATTAATTGCCTTCCCAAAATTTGATTTCTCAATTCGCTCGGGTTTTCCATTGTATCGGGTTTCCCATTAGCTCGGGTTCTCCATTAGCTCGGGTTTCCCATTAGCTCGGGTTTTCCATTAGTTAATAAATTTTTAATAAATTTTTGTTTTTTGTAATTTATTCCTTTTAGGGACCCCCCATTGATTTTATTTTATTATAGGTGAACTCGTCTCATTATTTAGCATCCGCCCATACCAGTTTCCCCCAGAAAATATTCATTTTTTAAAATTTTTGATTTTCAATTAATATTTTGTACTTTAAATTTTTATTTTGAATTTGGTGTTTCTGTAAATTTTCACCTCATTTTTGTGCCTCTCTTGTTGAACCCCAACAGATATCATAGTATCTGCGGATTTACTCGAGTTAAATCTCGCGTCTTCCATTCTTTCGCTTCTTGATATCTCGGCTTGTTTCAGGTTAGAGTGTAGGTTAACACTCCATCCATAAATTATCTCAAATGGTGATAAACCTGAAGCACTTTGTCGGCTGCTATTTATAGTGAACTCTATTCTGGGTAGAAGTTCGTGCCAGTTTCTCTCTTCACATTCACCTGCCAATGTTGCTGTAATAAGATCTCTTATCGTTCATATGGCTCGTTCGGCTAAACCATTTGATTGGTGCTGGTAAGGTGAACTGAATTCCTGTTTGATTCCAAGTTTCTGTAGCTTCTGTTTTAGGAAATTCCCTTCGAAATTTCGGCCTCTATCTGTTAAAATGCTCTTCGGTTTTCCAAAATTGTCCCTTCGTCTTGATTTGTAATTGCAGTTAAAGAAATTAGTTTGCTAAAACGGTCCACCATTACTACAATATATTTTTTTATGGCGTTTATTTCCATGTAAGCCACATCCATAACAATCTGTTCTAGGAATTCAGAGCTATATCTAAAAATAAATGTTTCTGGATTTATCTTCAGTTTTGCTTTCATTAACTCTTTTATCGGTTCTTCAATCCTTTTCTCCATGTGCATTGGTTGACGTCGAGGATGTTGCATTATTGGGCCTCCTGTTATCCGCATTTCATGTCGAACTAAGTTTGTAAATCCCAGATCGAATTTCGATGCCATAAAAATTCCGCCGTATTCCTTGATCATTCCTTCAATATCTTTACTATTCTCACCTGCCATCGCCACTAGTACTTTATTTATTCTTTCTTCATCAGTGTAAATTTTGTTTATCAATGATGTTTCTATATTATTGATTTTCACTAACTTTCCTCCAAACTGTTTCATTGTATCAATGCCCCCTATGAATTCGGGTTTGATCTCTTTTACCACTACTATTGTGATTATTTTGGTCTTCTGATTCCATGTGGCCGGTATAGTCATGTATCCCATTGCTTCTTCATCTCCAGTTCAAAAACCTCCGCATAATAATATCATACTACTTTGAAGTTCTGGTTTGCCTATTTTCTCCCACAAATTCTTGCTCATGACTGTTACTGATGCTCTAGAGTCCCATAACATCTCTGTTTCGGCATTATTCAACATTATTTTACTCCAATTTCTTCCATCTTTCGTCTGGTATATCTCTTCTTCTGCCTCGCCTCTTCGTCGTTAATTTCTTCTTTCACAATTTATTGTCTTGACTCTACCGACGAAATGAAACCCATGGAGTCACTGATGTTTTTTCCGTCTTCTCTCAATATAGTATATTTCTCAAGGACATTGTATCTATCTTCCATGTCGCTGTGATCAGTTCTGAAATCCTGGCTGTTCTCGGTGTAATCTCTTGTTTCAGATTTTGAATCTTCTTCTTTTATGCACGCTATTCTTTGATATCGGTATGGAACCTCTTTCCGTAACGAAAAACAATCTCGGAACCCGTGTCCTTCCTTGCCACATATCAGGCATTTATTTTCCAGTTGACACTCATACCTTCTGTGTCCCTTTTCGCCACAGCAAAAACAATCACCTACCGTTTATTTTGGGACCGATGCTTGTGGTAGTCCTCTACTTTCGTTGTACAGCCTCCTTACTATATTCTTCATGGATATTATTGGCAGCTTCCTTTTTGAGCTATTCGGAATTCTCGCATTTCTCAAGAATTGTTCTCTTGGAGATTGTTCTCGACGACCATGGTTATTTCCTTCGTATTGTATTGGTCCGCGTATAGGATGTTCGTCTCTTCTTGATCTGTGGTGACTAAATGGGTCTTCTGATAGTCTTCTTTGTGGTGATGTAGCCATGGGATCTTGGGTATTCTTTTGAATTCTCATCTGCCCTCCCTCAGTCACGCTAGCGTATGTTCTTTGACCGATTGCTTTAATAAATTCCGTTTTATTGTTTCCATTTTTGTTACTTTCAAATATTTTCGCCAATGATCTCGTTTCTTCAATTTTTGTTTCTGGTTTCGTCAATAGTACCTCCCGCAGTCTCGCATCGCGTGCTTAATTTGCGATGAGGTCTTGAACAATATCTTCTTCTGATCGTCCAGAATTTACAACTTCAGCTAAAGCTTTCCTTAGCCGTATCTCAAAAGCTGGAAACCTTTCATCATCTTCCTGTTCCATAGCTGCCAATTCTCTGATTTTATCAGTTATTGATTTTGTAATTGTGAACGTATTTAAGAACCACGCTTTGGCTTTCACATCTGTTGTTTCTGTTTCTCTGACGTTTCCCCACAATGTCTTTGCTTCTGCCACTAATATGTCCATTTGTCAGCAACCATTCTTCTATATCTCTGATCTATTCTTCGGTTTCTTTTAAACCTCGTCCATCATATCGTCTGATGTTCAGTGTGAGCATGTCTTGGCATGATTTCGGTAGGCATTCCATTAGCGATTTTGTCAATTTCGAAATGGCGTTGATATTTTGATTTTCTGCTTGGTCGCCAGCTAAATCCATCTTTAAATTTCTCAGCAAAAATCTTGAACCAACAATATATATTTTATCAAAAGGATTTCTAAATAATAAGCTTTTAATTTTTCACAAAAACCGCCACTCCAATTATTAAAACAACAAGATATCTAACTATATATATATATATTTTTTTTCTTTTTTTCAGATTTTTTATTAGTATTTGTTTTAATCGTCACTTTATCGCAGAACGTAACAAACATACAGATTGAGTGATCCGTATACTTATTATAATTAATTAAATATTATACATATAATCAAGTAATATATAAAAATAATTCCAAAACGTGAAATTTTTAGTTCGATTTAATATTATTAATTGTTTGAATTGACATGAAGGTGTGGCAAAATTTCCACAATTAAATCAATAAAAAACACTGAAAATGTGCTTTTATCCCTAATTTGAGTGAGTTAGAATTTGTATGGGACAAATAAAATAATTTTCTAGCCCGAAAAATCGTCCAATTAAAAATCCTTTATTCTCTTTTCTTTTTGTATCCTTTCTGTCTCCCTTTCTTTTCCTTCTTTCATAAAATATATACGTGTCCATTTATTTCTCCATTGACTCTAAATTAAGTAATATTTTAAATTATTGTATTTGTAATAATTATAATATTATATTTATAATTTATCAGTTTCGAAATTATAATGGAAAATCCCAATTTTGTTGTCACTGATTCACAGCCTCCTCCGTATATTTATGCCGATCCCAATAATAGTGGAAACTGCAATCAAATGCCAAGTCAACCAAACGCTTATCTGCCTTATTCTAATCCTGGATATGTTTCGGATCATACGGAGAAGCCTATGCCTATTAACTACAACCCCCCTCCTAGTTACGTCGTAACGCAAACACCATTTAATCAAAACGTTATTGTTGTCGGACCGTCACATATTCAAATGGTCATGGGTCGAGTTAACACTGAAAAGATTTACGAGATGAGATACTCGAAATTGCACTTAATTTATGGAACGATGTCAATCATCCTTGGAGGAATAATAATGATAATTGACCCCCTACTACCAGCAATTTTTCAATACATTTATTCTATATTTTGTGTTGGTTTGTTCATGATGATCAGTGGCATATGTTCAATTCTCGGGAGC
>CAUHTR010006275.1:0-20142 GCA_959609185.1 Schmidtea polychroa
AAAAAAAACTTTTATTGATAATAAAGAAACAAATTAAAATTTTTATTGAGATAATTGCTTTTTTACATTTGTTAGTTATCTGATAAAAAATTTCACGCTTTGAAGCTTTTCAGAGTAAGTGGCACTTGGAATTATTGTAAATTTCTAACGCTTATTTCCAGACTCTACAAGTGGAGAAATGTAAATCATATTTTGTAAAACGATCTGATTTTAGGATAATTGGGAAATTTTTTCATTACATTAAATTTATTTATTTTCAATTTATAATAAATTGAATATATTATAACTAATTTTTTATTAGAATTTTTCTATTATTTTCACTCTTAATATAAAACGATAGTTTCCCGGTAGCAGCATCAATTCACATAAATAATTAGTGAAATATATAAGCTTTTGGTGCAAGTTTCAAGTTTATTCAAAACAAACAATCATGAGAATTTTCTATTTTGAAATAGATTTCTTCAATTTTCATTTTCACTTCATAATCAATAAAATTTTATCTTTTCACTATTGATCAATTTTAATCATTATAAATTAAATAATTAAAACAAAATAAAAGAATTAGTGAGAATGAATATTTGAAAACTTAATATAGAATGAAATTAATAAGAAGAAACCATAGAATGAAAATTAATGTATGAAAATATGTAAGATATAATATCTAATACAGAAATGTTCTAAAGCAGTGTTTCTCAACGTGGACGATTATCTGACTGTCCGCTTTTGGAGAGTGAGTCATTGTTAGACGCAATTAAATTCAAATCTTCTTCAAGCATTTATTTTTTATAACAACTCAAAACTGTGTCGTTTACTAGCGTATTTAAACACCGAGGCGTGATAATTATTAATATTAATGTAATTACTGGTCATATATTTAATTGATTTAATTTAATATAATTTAATATAATATGATATAATTTAATATAGAATTTAAATATAAAAATTTAACAGAAATAATTATTTCTACTAATTGATCTCACTTCTACCATTTAACCATAATAATTTTATATAGGGGTTTACTAACTCCTTACAGTCATCATGCGTGGGAAAATGTATTTTTAATACCAATCAAATTCACTTGAAAAAAGCAGTGCCGAAAATTCGTGATTATTAAACACATCGATATATTTACTGATTCATAGTCATTTAACTATCCCTCATATAACGCTGGGGTTACGTTCCTGACTCACCGCGTTATTGGCGAGACCTCGTATATCTTAAATCAACCTGAAAAATCTTTTAGGTCAGTTGTGAGTGCCTAAAACATGGTTTAATACCGTCTGCACTATAATATATTAAGAATATATTAGTTTGAAGTCTATAGTAAATAAATATATTAAATTAAAAAATCGAAAGATTAAATAAATTCACTCTCATTACTTAAATTTTGACTTTTTAATACGGTTATACGAATATTTATACGATATAAAATACAGTATATAATGTCGGTAAAACTTTTAAATGATATACTTCTCCGACCCGATCCGAGGAATTCACTCGCTTTACTTAAATTTTAATTTTTTATATGGTTATACTAGTATTTATGCGATATAAAATACAGTATAAAATGTCGCTAAAACTATTAAATGATAAATTCCACCATCCAATTCGAAGAATTGTAATCCGATAGTAAATAATTTTATTATGTACACTAGAACATAATTAAATTAAAATTGGTACGTATATACAATATTTTAATTTGTTAAATTCCATCGTCTTTCATGTTTTAGAAACCGGAAATAACCAATTAAAATCTCGGCTTCAACTCTGAGTGTGAATTATAAATTCTTCCAATTGAATGGGGGAATTTATCATTTTATGGTTTTAGCGACATTTTTATACTGTATTTTATATCGCATATATCGCATAAAAGCTTGTATAATCATACAAAAAAGTTAAAATTTAAGTAAAGCGAGTGAATTCTTCGCATCGGATCTGTCAGTAATAGCATTGGTAGTATGTTCTGATTTGAACTTTTCATAACTTTTTTCCAAAAAAAATTTTTCTTCGATTTTCTTTTTATTTTTTCGTTATTGTAATTCTTTTTTATAAGAACGGGTATGTTCCCAATAAGTATTCGTGCGTTTAAATAAATAGGGTTATAGTAGTAGTTTGTATTTTCCATCATGTGCGTGTTTTCGTCGTTGTTGGGTGTTTGTAAAATGTTTGTTGGGTTTGTTTGGTTTGATGCCATTATTTGTTTTGTAGATGTTTTTTTGTTGATTGTAGTGCAAAGAAAATTGAGTCCGTTCAAGGATATGGCTTACTGTGTTCAGCCAAAAGAGTCACTCTCCTTTATACTTCTATAATAAGTATTCTGAAAGGCGTAGTGATTGAAGAAAATCGTCGAATGCGAGTGTTATGTTGTTTAGTATGCTTTGCTTCTGACACCAGTGTTATGGATATATCCTCAATAATGTATTCGTGCGTTTATATAGTTGGGGTTATAGTTTGTGTGCTGTCTTGAGTAGGTTATTAAGTTTTTATTAATCATTGTGTAAAAGACAAATACTGTAGAGCCCAGTCGAGTCTCCTATAAAAAACTGTCTCAGGATAGCTGCAGTGAATGTACGTAGTGTGGTTACAATATAAATAATAATAAACCAACAACAACAATTATGAAACTTTAAACTTTTATTTACAAAATAATAATATGAAAAACCTTTAATTGCCAAGTTAGAGTTAGTTATATTCTGAATTCAACTGCCAAGTTCGTTAAATGCAAAGGATGGATGTTTTTCAGATTTTCGCTTGATATACTTTTGTTATTTCCAAGGTTTTGCTTCAAATAATTCTTTTTTTTTCGTGATAACTTGTATTTTCAATTTACTAATTTCCTAATTCTTTTTATTGAATTTTATTTTTGATCAATTTTTATATAGCGATAATTCACTATGGTAAATTATCTCTTTATAGTTTTTTTTATCTTTTTTTACACGCAACGTGCGACAACAGAACCAAACAACAAAAATACAATTTAACAATGCATTACATGCGTATTAGCAAGATTGTGTTCTATGAGAGCGCGTTCTACGAGAGATTGCTATATATATACAGTAAACCCTCCAACTGCGCGGTAGATACGTTCCACAAAAACAACGCTCAAACCGAAACCGCGCACTGTGAACCCGATTTTATATGTAATTATGGGGTTAGGTTCTAGATATTACAAAAATATTAAAAAATATAATAAAAAGTCTTTATTCAACGACTTATATACATATTTACATTTATATAAACATAAAAACTAATAAAAACAGTCTCAATTCATTGCTTTTACATAATTAATATTACTATTATAAAAATTAATAAAAATTTAACATAAATAAAAATTATAAAAAACAATACAAGAACTAAAAAACAGTCTCAATTCAACGACTAAACATAAATAAAAATTAACATAAGTAACGTTATATTAATCACTGCTACATGCTGATGAGCTTCACCATAAAAAATTAAATTGACATGATTTTTCTTGTTAAAATAGACAAAAACAAAAAAAAACCGCGCAGCTACGAAATTTTTAGCGCGCAGATCGAAATATTGGTATTAAAGGTTTGGCTGCGCAATTGCGAAACCGCGCAGTTGGAGGGTTTACTGTATATATATATATATATATATATATATATATATATATATATATATATATATATATATATATATATATATATATATATATATATATATTTCAATTGACATCGTATTTATTATTTATTAATAAACTTGACTATGAATCAGTAAAGACATCGATGTTTCTTAGATATACACGAATTTTCGTCACTGTCCATTTTTTAATCAAAATATTTAAACAACTTTTTTTTTCAATATTATTGAAATAATTATTAAAAAAAATAATTTAAATAGTACAGTTCACTTAGAAATGGTAATCCGAATGACGTTAAAATCCCTCACACATCCCCCACACATTTAAACAAATTTTCTCAGTATTTTAAAAACTATATTAATTTTTAATTGTAAAACATTTTTTTATAATATTAACATTGTCAGCTGCATTTATGAATTTATTTATTAAAATTGTTTTAATGGAATTTTCTAAATTATGAAAGCTTCTTGTGAAACATATTTCTGAAATTTCAATATAATTTCACGAGGTTTAAGAATGTTCTATTCAATTTCATTGAGAAATAGATATATTTTCTGCCTCAAATTACGAAACGATTGTAGAAAAAAATTCTTTCCGATTTTTGTTAAATTAATCCCATATTAAATTATTTAAATAATATTTTAATTTTTATAACCGATAAAATAAATTGTAAATTATTTTTCATTTTTTTAATTTTAAGTATGTAATTAAATTTGAAATTAAATTTTTATGATTCGTTAAAAATATTAAATATGGCAGGTTATTTAATGAAAGAAATTGATAGCCATTTTCAATTATAATTATTTTCGACATTTATATTTAATATAGATGACAAAATATATATTAGGAGCATTCTGCTGTTTGAATTTCACTTTCAGGGTTCGTTTTTCCACGGCGGTCTGCACCAACTGCAACTATAGCGTCTCACGTTACTGGAGGCGTTTCAATATCGTCCATGTATCTATTTCTCCACTTCTCGGAGTACGGTTTCCCGGTTGTTTCGCGTCTCCTTTAATAGCTTGATCACTAAATATTATAGTTGAAAATTAATGTCGGCAAAAGTTTAGATCAGCATCGCGAAGAGTAAATTATTTAAAATCCGATATTGTTTCATTCTGAAGCCTGAATTAATTATGTAATGGTATGGTATAAAGTTTCCAATGCCAGTTTCTAGTCGTCATTCACATGGGTCACAGGAAATAAACCGATAAACGGAGTAGTACAACTACCACTTCATATTGCACCCATCATTAGGGTGGAGTGAAAATTTTTTTTTCTTAATATCTTGTTTGGATAGCTATAAAAACTTGGTAACACATGCAATTAGTAATGTGGCAAACAATTAGACAATTTAAAGCATATCTTGAGGTTCCACAATTGACCTAAAGTATAGGCATATTTCGATAAAAAAGCAATAATCTTTAAAAAGAACATTTTTTTATAAGTAACATATTTATGTTATGGTTTAACTTTTTAACAGTCTGTACATAACATTACAAGTAATAAGAACCATATCTGTGAAGGGAAACCACATGCAAACTGTCTAACATGTTTTTATAACTACAAATGATGTTGGGCTTTGGTGTCCAGTTTGGCATTTTCGATCTCGATTCCAAGCGTGCTCTAATGAATCCGTCGCGATTTTCTGGACCACACACCATTTCGGATGCTTCTGTCACTACCTTGATATGTCTCTCTACTGCCTGGGTGTGACAAGGATAGCGGGCGAAATCCAGTCTTGGCGTTTCTTCTTCCCGGATCATGGTTAACAAAGTATCTTCGTCAATGTCCACTACGATTGGAGGCTCTGTGATCGGAGTTTTCTGCCAATCGATCATGTCTATGTAGCTAGTAGCTTCAAAGTTGATTACTGGCACGCAGAAAGATCTAACTGAAGTCGTACGTTTCTGCTTTCTGGATTTCAGTATGCGTCGCAGAGCTAACTCGCGTATATCTGATCTTTCATCGGTAAGCATCGCAAGCAACAGATTTTCTGGATGACTAAAGAATGCGTTGCGTTGAATTACCGGGTCAACAACTTTCTTCAGCTCGTCTGTGAGGTAGCGTGATTTCAGTATCGTACTGTGGACATGTCGAGCGCCGTCTTTACACGAAGGGGTATTCTTTATTTCAAACCATGCAGGTGCATAAACTGTTACGATGAAGGTAGCTCCTGGTTCGGCTATAATCGATATATGTTCTTCAGTTATTATTTTCCGATGAAATTTACCATCGCATTCTTTAATTTGGGTCATTGTATTGTCTTTTCTGCCGTCAAAATATAACCCAGTGATTGTGTTACTGACTTCGGCACATAATGCGCCACGCTTATTACAACGTTCTCGACGCACTTTACTTCTGTCAATCACTTTAGAAACATCATGTTCGTGGATTATTCCAACATCTTGAAGAACAGCACTGGCGATTCCTGCTGCCGCCCTGTCGGATACGCCATGTCGATCACACGCTAAAGCCAACGACGGTAGCTTAACTCTCATCTGCTTGTCATTCAATTTTCGCTGTTGTTTAATTTGGCTTATACAATCGTCATCAGAGTCATCATCGCCGGTATCCATTTCCTCTTCCATTCCAGAAATCTCGTCACAGACATCCGACTGTTTATCACCGATGTCATCAATGGCAGATTTGGTACACATCTGCCTCTGTGTCGACTCTTTACGGATATACCGCTTTTGTAATCTACTGGATTCAACCTCATCAACTCCAGCTATGATCATACTGCGTGAACCCCGCTGATCTTCTAGAAAGTCACGTTCAATTGTGGGTATCTTTCTTGACTTCTCACAGTGACACTGAGACATACAAGAGCACTTGCAGGAGCAAATGTCAAAGAGTTTAATCGATTCATCTTTAAACTGCGATATTTTCTCTCTGTATGGTTCTGAGTCCTTCCTAGATTTATACGGCTTCAGCAATTTCATGAACGTCTTGTGGTACACGTTCAACATTTCATGAACACGGCGGTGGCTTATATGTGGTATGGAAGCTTTGTCCCATATTTGTTCTACTTTCATTGACACTGTTTCTGCCACGTTGCGATGTGAAGGATCTTTATTGTTCAATTCGCATTTCAGTCTCTGCTTTGTCAGGTTGTAGAATTTCATAACATCTGCATAAGTCGGTAGTTGATTGTCGGGCATCTCGGATGGACCACCAAAGATGACACAAGACACTTTCTTTCTGGTTACAGCCATTGCAACTCTAAAAAGGAAAACCAGAGGCATTTTAAATCCATATTATTTAAATGCCATCAATGACTTCAATAATATGTTATAATATTACCTCTTATAATGAAGTATCGTAGTGGAGTAATTATTTATCACTAACAATACTACATACAGCGATTCAAAAAAAATACAATGTTATGCAATATGTATGCAATAATCCGTCTGAATTGACTCTAGAAACAGGAAGTGCAGCGTGTGAATGCGTAGAAAAGTGAACTAATAATGATCTTTTAGTTAACAGTAAGTAACGATAACGTATTAGTGGAAGCAAAAAGTTGCCAATTCCTTGTAATGAAAAGAACACCGGATAGCAAATACATTATCGTTTTCTTATCAATGGTTACATTTTAAAGTTGGTTGTGGAACCTCAAGACATTATTTAAATTATTGTTTTTCTTTACAGAGTACTTCATTTGACCTCATAGCAAGTTTTTATAACTATCCAAAGTCTACTAAGTCAAAAAATTTTTTTTCGGTCATTTTCACTCCACCCTACCCATCATGTTAATTACTTGTTATATGAAGTGGCTATGGACCGAAAAACAATGTGCGATGTTAGGCTGAGAAACTAATCCCGTTTAAAGAGAAAAATAAAACAGTAACTCTAAATCCCAGACTCTATCGTTTATTTAATCTTACACAGAATTAAAACAAATCCTTACTTTCCAATGAATTTGCCAAAATTAAATCAAGACAAAAATTCACAAGTTGGTTAAATTGTGACTGAAAATGCGTCGGTATATATCTAACACAAAAAAATTTGACTCCACAAATTATATGTAAGGTTACGCGTGAATATTAAACAAATAAATAACAATATGAATTAAAGATTTATTTAAACAAAATATATATATTAAATACAAAACGATAACCAAATAATAACTAGCTGCACTCTAAAGTACAGATATCGGTTATACAAACCGCCCTAAAGATTATTTCAAAGAATCAAGGCTGGCCCTAAATGCGCCAACAGCTCGATATAGGTGAACGGATAAAGAGGAGGGATTCCCAAAGTTTTACCGCTATACTATTAACCCAGATAAATGGTTAATAGTTGTAATTAAAACAGTCAAAACAGCTACAAAAAAGTGTTGGCTGGTGACTGTGCCCTTTATTTGTGAGAAAAATGAGATAAGTATTAATATATATATATATCCTAATTTTGATGTTCTAGATTATGTGCGTGCATTGAATCAGTAAAATAAATTTGAATTATTTTAATTCTACTTAATTTTGAATCATAATCTTTATCAATTTTGATGGTGATTTTTTGTAATTTATTATTTATTTTGTTTTTTAATTTTAATTTTTTATTTATTTTTAATTAATTTCGTTGCTATGATGGATATAGAAGTTTTCTAAAATATTTTATGTTGTTTCAGAGATTTTATTAGATAGTATCTATTTATTTTAATTCGTATGTTATTTCAGGTTAGTTTTTTGCTTATTTCATTCTTAAGGTTTTATCCTTTAGTTAATTTCCACTAGCTACTGGGTGAACATGATGGATTTCGCCGATTTTATGGAATATTTTAGTTTTCTGTTCATTTTTCTGGTATATTTTGTTATCCCTACTTCATTTTCTGATGTTATTTTGTGGAAATCCTTCGCCAATAATTCAAATCTGCTTACTACGGTTATGTATCTATGTTGAGCTTGAGTGGCTTTCATGTATTATTTTTTGCTTTTGTTTCATTTTAGTTAATTTTTGTGTTTCGTGAATTCTATTTAGTTATTCAATTGATGTTTGAGCGTGTTTACGTTTGACTCAACTTGATGTTATGTTTGCGTGATATGTCCCGACGTTATTCAGTCACCATTCAACCACGTGGGCTCAAAATCAGTTCTAACCCAACACAGTTAATATATTCATGTCCATAAAAGATATAATTAAATAGGCAAGGTTTTTGTTATACTGAAATATAGATTCAATGAAGGTTCTTCTTATATCTACTTAACTAATTAAAATAGGAACCTACATAATCGTTTGATAACTTTATAATAAACTTCCTCGAGGCAACTCAGTAAATGTCCACCTCTCGCACTTTTCCTCATACAGAATACTAGTTTAAATAGCACCTAATAAGATCCGATAGAGACCCATAGTATTGTGAGAATTCAGTTTCAATTCTTCAATGAAATTGGTATAATAACTATGGAATTAGAAATGAAAGACTACAATAGAAAGTATCAATCAGAACTTCTCGACTTCAAACCAAATTTAATGTATTTGATATTGTAAGGATAAACATTAGCAATCACACTATCTAGTTAATGATTGTGATTATAAGAAATATGGAAAATGAAAATTGGTTTCCAGATTTCCATTGAAAACATGACTTCAAACCTAACCGACTTAGACATATATGACAAACTAGGTTCAACAGAAGCCGAAAAATTCTTTATCAACGCTCCAATAGACAGATACTCATTCGAAGCCTTAAAAGATTAGAGTTTAGACCGCTTGTTCGTAAAAGTAATTCTTAAAATCTGGTATTCAAAAATTTAACCATTCAGACATCAAATTATATTGCTACCAAATCATTCAAATCCTTAAAGAAAACAATGATTATCACTAATTTGGTGTTTGTCAGAATTAGGAAATTTACATTTTGTAAATTAATTTTTGTTTTAATTTAAATAAATAAAATTCTGTAACTAAATAACGATGCTAAATTATAGTTGTTGGTTAGATCGCTAATTTATCTTTTGTTTAATATTTAATATTAAATAACATTTACCGATTGATTTATTCCATTTATTATAGTTCTATAGGAGTCTCACTACTTATTGGGCACACCACGTATTATCAAGATTTAAAATGTAATGGCCAAGTCGTACAAAATTTCCACTTCTAAGTAAGGATTTATGAAAATAAAGTATCTTATATAGTTACACCTTATACACCTTGTACAGGATGCGGCCTCGGTAAAGAAGTCTAGAGATTCATAGTCTCTCTGTGTCAACAACTTCTACCGACGTTCAATATTTCTTATATTTTTGAAGGTGTCCTTAAGGATGTGTTGGATCAATGAAAGCAAATAATCTATCAACCGTCATTTATTAAAGTTATTTAAGTAATGAAAAAATGTTGAGAAAAAAGTATCCCTAACCTCTGTCATTGCTTCTTAGCAATACTTTTGAAAATATTAGAAAACCCAATTTTACAATACTTGACAATATTTGTTCCATTAAATATTAGAGAATTTAAATATTATAAACAAACTGCTCCAATCTTCTTAAACTTCATTTACTGACGGGAAGTATGTGATAATGATCAAAGTGAAATTTTTGTTTCCAAATTAAAATGATTAATGATAATAAAATTTTAATTGAAATATTAATTTTATTAGATTTTAAAATATTGCATTTGTCTTTAGTTTTTCCGTTGTAAAGTTCTCCCCTTTTCCTTCCGAAAAATAATGAATTTTACATTTTATTGATTTTCACTTTTTGGAATTACATTTATTATTTTTTAATTAAACTTTGCACAATTTTTTATAATCTCAATAGATGATTTATAACTCAAACACTCAAAACGTACTGATTAGATTATTATACGTAAAAAATAAAAAAGATTAATGTAAAATTAATAGATTTAACACATTTTACATATCTGTGAACCATAAAATTATTCAAAATTTCCATCTAATAATAATAATAATAATAATAATAATAATAATAATAATAATAATAATAATAATAATAATAATAATAATAATAATAATAATAATAATAATAATAATAATAATAATAATAATAATAATAATAATAATAATAATAATAATAATAATAATAATAATATTCCCTAAAAAACGTTTTCTAATTGATTTTCAGTGCCTTTCGGGCCGATAAAATAGTAAATGTCATGGCTATCAAATGTCTAAATTATTGTAAAATATTTCCCATTTGACATTTAACGTTCGGATTGAAATTTTCGAAAATTATTAATAAATGATAATTTTGTTTAAAGTTTTTCCGGCAGAAACTTTTACCAGATTTTGTAATATTTGTCAAATAATTTTAGAATATTTTTAACTAGGTGATTTATTTGTTCAATGATTGTATTTGCATTCCAAATTATACTTCTTCAAATTATTATTTTCAAAGTAATAAATTGAAATAGTTAAAGAAATTATAAAAAAGCGCCACACAATCACCCAATATATTTCTGTCTTTAGAAATTTCAGTGAATAGAAACTGGTATCAAAATCGAAGTTCAGTCGATACAATAGAAATTCTAATCAAGAAAATGATCAAAACAATAGAGAAAACGTAGCTGCAGTATAAGATGACGAACCGAACGACTATGATGGACAATCAGAAATATCGGGAAATGCTAAAGCTCCAAACAGAGGGGATCGATAAATCACATGTAAGCAATGATAATTTGTTGAGGACCCTAAATGCTGAATGTAATGAATGTTTGGTTGATTGTTTGTTTGATAATCTAAATGTTGATTTTTTCCCCAATCAAAAATTTGATTCTGATTTTTATTTAATTAATAATAGTAATACTGAACAAAATGAGAATAAATGTATATTTGTGAGTGATTGTGATAAAAATTAATGTTTTTTAAATATATCTAATAAAAAATTAAAATTACCGAGTTTTATTAAAGATATATATGATATAGGATATTGTAATGTAGATGGTAGACCATTTAATAATGTTAAATTAAATAATGTGAACTTTTATTTTATTATTTAACACAGGATAAAAAATAAGTGTTTTATCCCAATCGATTGCTGAAAAATTGAATTTAATTTTTTAATGAAGGAAATAGAAAGGATATCTTGCACAAACGTTAGTATGTTAGGGATTTTAGGGAAAGTTTCTCTAATATAGAAATAAAGAAATAACTGGAGAATTTTTCGTTGCTAAGGAAATATACCCAGAAGTAATTGTAGGAATAGATTTATTGAATTCTTTAAATATTAAGTTAGTTGAATTTTGTAATGAAAATATCCTCAGTTTGCAAGCAAAATTTGGTAATAATTTAAAAGTAACTAATAAAAATAAATTTATGAATGAAATATTGAAAATATAAAAATGCAATCCGATATATGAAATAGTTGTTGAATTCTCAGATATTTTTATATATAATAAATGGGATATAGGCAAAACAGATATTTTAAAATACAGAATAGAAAATAATTGCAACCCAATACCAATTAAGCCACGGCGACAACCAATGCATTATGAGGAAAAACTAGAGGAAATTGTTAAAAATCTAGAGGGAAAATAAAATTATAGAGAAATGCGAATCACCTTGGAATTCACCAATAGCATGTGTGCCAAAAAAGGGAACTTCTGAAATTCGGATGTGTTTGGATTTTAGGATTTTAAATTCAAATACAGTTAGACCAGCTTATCCAATTCCCAATGTTAATGAAATGCTCGATTCTTTGTATGGGGCCAAATATTTTTCTTCGATCAACTTAGGAAATGCCTATTATCAAGTTGAATTGGATGAAGCGAGTAAATTGAAAACAGCATTTTAATAGGATGCCTTTTGGAATAGCTGCCGCACCATCAACATTTCAAAAATTTATGACATTAATAATTGGAGATATGATGTGGAATGAAGCATTAGTCTATTTAGATGACATATTGATCTTTTCAAAAACTATTGAAGAACAAACTGAAAGAATAAATAAACTTTTCCTTAGAATTAGGAAATCGGAACTAAAAATTAACCCTGAGAAATGCAAGTTCTTTGTATTTGAATTAAAGTTTCTTGGATATATAATTAATGAAAAAGGTATCAAAACAGATCATTCTAAGATTGAAACAATTAAAAATGTAAAGCAGCCTAATTGTGTGAAACATCTTAGGAGTTTTTTAGGATTGTGTAATTACTATAGAAAATTTTTTCGAAACTACTCAAAATAGCTAGGCCATTGGAATCTTTGATTGGAGGTAAAAAAAAAAGTATTATTTGGACATCACAATGTGAAAAAGCTTTTGACAAGTTAAAACATAGTTTGATCAGTGCACCATTACTATGACATCCGGATTTTAATAAAACGTTCATTTTAGATCCCGATGCTAGTTTTGATTGTATTGGCGCTGTTTTATTGCAGAGATGGCAATAATGAAGAAAAGATAATCGCATATGAGTCACAAAGTATGAATAAACATGAAATTGACTACTGTATAACAAGGAATGAATTATTATCTATTTTCCATTTTACACAGCATTTTAAACATTATCTCTATGGGAAAGATTTTATTTTAAGAACTGATCATAACTACTAAAAAACCAATTACCGCTCAGTTTCAAAATTGGATAAATTTTTTAAGTATTTTGGACTTGAAATTAGAATATCGCAAAGATGAGAAGCACAATAATGCCGACGTACTATCACGACTGAATATAGGAAATTGCACACAATATCAGATGAATCATATTGATACTAAAGCAGAAAAAAATTAAAACTAAAATTTTAGCAATGTAAATAGAAGATCAAACATTTAAATGGCAAAATAATTCTGAAGAAATAATGAAAATAAAAGAAAGCATCCAGAACGGCAAAACTGAAGATTATTATGTGGACAATGGAATTATTATGACTCATAATAATAGAATATATATTCATTCATATATGAAAAACGATTTTATTCTAGAAATCTATAAAGAATTGTGTCATGCAGGAATCAACAAAACTACAAATTACATAAAGAGTTATTACAATTTCCAAGAAAATGGATAAAAGTATCAAGAGAATTATCACAACTTGTGAAATTTGCCAGAAACGTAAAACATTCACTTGGAAAACAAAAGAAGTTATTGAAAAATTAATTGCGCATGAACCATTTGAAAAAATATATATTGATTTTTGTGGCCCCTTTAAAATGACACCATCTGGCAAAAGATATGTGATGGCTATAATAGATCATTTTAGTAAATATATAGTATTAAAAGCTGTAAGAACACAAGAAGAAAAGACATTAATTGATAATGTGAAAAGTTCGTGGATATTGAAGTTTGGACCGCCAAAGGAAAATCATGTTGATAAAGGAAAATGTTTCGAATCCCAAGTTTTTAAAAATATGGCAGTAAAGTATCACTTGAAAATAGTTTATTCAAGCCCTTATTATCATTAATCTAATAGACAAATTGAAAGACAATTTAGAACGCTGACACTGGATTTCATGCTGTCTGGAAGAGAAACAAGTTAAGATATGGGCATTGATTCATATAGCATTGATTCATATAGAATTTGCAATGAATTCAACAATGCAGTCAAGAATAAAAGTTAGTCCTGTTGAAGTAATATATGGAAGGAAATTTTGCAAAGAGCCTTTTACTAATGTTCCAAGAATTGATACTAAAGAATCAAAGAAGCATGAAATAGCATTATATATTAAATCATTGAATAAATAATTATAATCAAGAAAATCGAATACATACATCTTTCAGAGTCGGTGAATTGGTACTTGTCAAGGAAGATATCAGAAACAAGCAAGATAACAAATATTGCGGACCTTTTGAAATAATGGAAAAATATAATAAAAATAGTTATTTATTAAGGATTGCTGATAATAAATGTATTACTAGAAATGTGGAATGTCTAAAGCCATTTAAAACGAGGTGATTTGATGTAATTATAATAGGATATTTGATTTCCCTAACCTTTATCCTATATTATGTAATGCCTGCATGTGCGATTTATTATTTTTGATTGTCTGGGTCCTCAAATTATGTCACTGATTATTATTTCTCAAAAAGCTATTGCTGATTGTGTTGGTGTCGACACACCGGGTACTATAAATAGTACCACAATTTCTTAAATAAAGTTTTTTGGAATTTATCAATTATTCTTATTCTTTACAACCGATAATTTACTTTAATAATTAATATACTATCTGAATCCGTCAAAAATGACGGACTGTTGTTTAGATATCATTTTTTTCAATCTAAATACATGATTATCTCAGCATAATAAAAATTGAAATTATAATTGTACAATTGTCGATTAATTAGTCAAAATTTGAATTTTCAAAATACGTTATTACAATTGCATTAAGATTTAGTAGCATAAAAATTTTAACCTTCATTAAAAACAATGCGTTATATTGATTGAATAATTCTCTAGGTATGTGAATTGTATTATAAGAAATTTATACTATGAAATCCATAATAAATATTGTGTTATATTCGTTTTATTGAAAAACCAAATCTTAAAATCCATTTTTGATTAAGATATTTAGTTGTTTTCTTACCTTTTTTTGTCATTACTGACAGTGTAATGTGTCTGCTACAATGATGAATTGTTCCTACATGTTAGAATTTTAAAAAGTTAAAAAGAATCAAGTAAAATCACTTGAATTGATTGTAAATTTTTCGAAAAACAGGATAAATTATAACTAGCGCCATCTTTAATGATTCTTTTGGTATAATAAATAAATTTTGCATAATATTTAAAAACTTTTGAAAATCTAATTACTTTTAATAAACTTTAAAACAACCTGTCCATAGCGGAATTTTTAATAAAAATATAATTCAAATAAATAAATGGATAATCGATTTCCGCCGTGTTTATTAAATAAAATATTTCGACTTGAAAATTAAATTTAAAAAAATATTTAATTTTTCAATATTAAAATCTAACTAAATTTACAAATTTTAAACAAAAATTTTAATATTGGAAAAATTGAATTCTTTTGAGTTTAAAATTTGTATATATTTTTGAAAAACAAGAAATTAGAAAAGAAGATTCAATTAGAGAGGAAGAGAGAAAAAGATTTGTTAAATTTCGTAATGAAGGGAAGCAGAATTATTTTAGGTCAAAATTTTTAATCTGATAAATACTGCCTACATATTTATTTGAATTATATTTTCATTTTACTTCTAGTCGTTTGAATTCTATTCTAATTTATTATATACCTATGGACTTTGTCTCGTCTACTATGAAAACACATTTTTCCAAATTTAGTTTTAATCTTTCTTTCTTAATCTTAGTAAATGTCTGCTCGATTTTTTTCAAAATAATAAAATGTCATTAAGATATACAAATGCTTCCTGTTTTCTTTTCATTAAAAAACGTCTTGCTGTATTTGGTATATGTTCGTAAATGGTGGAATTGTCATTTATTTTACTTTTTTATATTGCAGATATGAAGAAAATATAAAAATAAAATTTTTTTTTATTATTATTAATATTAAATTTTCTATTAAATTTGTTATTTAATGCAATTATTAATACCAAAATTTTGCAAATTTATCTGGGAAAGAAAACACGAAAGCACGCAAATAAATTAATGACATTTGTCAAAACGATATTAATAAATTTGGACATTCCATGTGTAGGTTTAATATTGTTTGCCTAGTTTGTTCAATCTGATTTCCTTCAACACATCTCAATAATTCGTACGATCATCTCTTGACAGGAATAAATCAAATCTATTTTTGTAAGTTTCACGAAAATTTTCAACTGAACAGATTTCAGAAAACTGTCAGCCAAAATGGGAAGGAAAAGAAACTTGTTAAAAATCAATAAATCGCACTTTGGTGCAAATCACAGAACGAAATATAATTGGGCAAAAATGAAATCACAATTATACAAATCATGTATTCGAAAAAAGATACGAGAGTTGTACTATTGCCCTTAGATGGTTCGGATAATTCAGAGAGAGCCTTCGAATGGTATATTGGTCAAATGCATCGCAAAGGTGATCTCGCGGTTTTGATAAATATCGTCGAGCCGGTTTATGCAACTCCACCAATGAATTCAGCTGACAATTCTGTTTTGTCAAATGACAGTGTTTCTCAACAAATGCAAGACATCATCGAAGATGGCAAGCAATTGACTCAACGATTTCTTCATTTGGCTAAGAATGCCAGTGTTGAGGCGAAAGCTTTCATTCATGTTGATCCAAAACCCGGCCCAGCGGTTGTGAAATGTGCAAAGGAACATAGAGCTGATGTAATTGTTGTCGGTAATCGTGGGGTTAGCAAGTTACATCGAACGTTTTTGGGTAGTGTCAGTGATTATATTCTTCAACATGCTCATTTGCCAATCGTAATAGTTCCCAAAGAAAAGACTTTAGATTGACGCTAATAAAGATTTGGATTTCAATTTATTTCAAAGCATGACTGTTACAGCAGAACTGACACGTATCAATTTTATTCTATCGTAAAGTTGTTATGAGAAAATTAAATTTATAATTAGATTTTAAGAAATACTTTAAAAGACTATAAAGTTTGCAAATATAAGTTTTTAACTTGTTTTAAATTTTTGAATTTATATGAAAAAGATTTTTTATAAAAAAGATTTCTAATTTTATATTATTATTATTATTATTATTATTATTATTATTATTATTATTATTAGTATTATTATTATTATTATTATTATTATTATTATTACTATTATTAATATTATTATTATTATTATTATTATTATTATTATTATTATTATTATTATTATTATTATTATTATTATTATTATTATTATTATTATTATTATTATTATTATTATTATTATTATTATTATTATTATTATTATTAATATTATTATTATTATAAACAATGGTTTCATGGTATCCGTATAAATTGTAGATTAAAAAATTAATAAACGATAAAATAAGTCCTTCGTGGAAGTTTTAGATTTTGTTGGGATATTTAAATGATAAATATAAATTTAAATGTTAAATTAAAACCATAATTTCCAAATTCTTTACAAAGTCACAATATTGGGGTAAATTCTAAATGGGTATAACTCTAAAAAGTCAAACACAATCTGGTTAGTCACTCTTTTCTTTATTACTCTTGTTCACCGTTCTTGGTTTAGCTCTGCTAAGTTTAATTTTTTTCTCTTCGACCAGCTCTCGGTTTCTGTTTATTGGCCATTATTCTTTCCCTCATCTGATTGAAGAATAATCTTAATTACCGAAAACTCATTGATCTGACAATCAGCTGGGTATGCGTTGATTAATGACTTTTGTTGAAACTTAATTACTTAATTAATTAATTTGTTTTTGAGCTCCCGACCCTTCTATAGACCTCTAATCGATAAATAAAATTATTCATAAATATAATTAAAATCATAGAAAAAGATTCAAAAAATTCATATATTTAAAAAACTCACTGATCAACACATTTTTGCATAAAAATAAGTTTGAGATGTTCAATTTTAACATTTAATAATTAAAATTGCTATACTTGATTACTTTTAATTAGTTATGAAGTAAATTCTTGTCTTGCTAAGGCTTTTTCAACAAATCTTTTCATATTTCCAAACCAACCCTCAAAATCAACCATTTCATCATTTAAAATATATGTAATTTTTAGTTTAATCTCAAGTCTTGAAACAGTACTATTCATAAAAGCGGAAAGTTAAGATTTGAAAAAACTAAAATATTCATCAATATGATTTAATTGAGGTGAATAAGGAGTTGTAAATTTATATCCTATTCTCTTTTCTTCTAATACGTGTATCACATCTCTACGATGAAGAAACCTCTTTTTATGAATAATTTTAATTAGATAAATATCTACATTGGTGTGTCTGATTCCACTTCTGTAAATAACAACTGTAGATAAACAACATTCAACGTATATTGTAATCAAATTCGTACTAACCACAATTTACAAAACTCAGAATATCGCAATAAAATGCCTATTCTGACAATTTGATAAGTCTCGCTGTAATCGCTCTGGTTCTGCACGTTCTGCAACAATAACCATCTCTTTTATTTACTCCTTTGACTTAACTTGATTCTTTTATTTCCATTTCCTCTAGTTCTATCTTCAACCTTTAATTTTTCCTCTTTGTCCTACTGTCAATTTCTTTGTCCCTACCTGAGGCAAAATGCCGATTGTTTCTGAATTTGAGCTCCCTTATATAGTTGGAATAATCGCATTGATTAATAGCATTTCAACAATTTCGTCTTCTTTTGACAAGCTTTGTCTCTGGCCTTTTTCATCTTTTCCCCTTCGAAATAAATAATTAATTGTCCCACCGCGCGTCTCCCTTGCGATAATCTCTTTCCCGTTTTCCCAATACTCATGTTATCATGAAAATGGTTTTCCAAAAAATCCATTTTGTTTACTTTTCTTTCTATTTACTTAACTCGGGTTTTCTTAAATTAATTAATTAACGATTTTCAGTTTTTGTACCATTTTTGCATTTCGACCCTTTTTGAACATATTCTGATGAATCCGTTCTTGCCATGAACTTTCCCATCATTTCATTTGCATCTTACCCGTTTTTCAAATTTTAATTCGATAATTTGTTGATCATTTGAATTTTCCAATATTCCATTTTTATTTACATAATTTTAAATATAACAACTCCAACAAATAATTTTATTTATATTTATGCATAACTACGTATTTTAATTGATTTTGATAATTTATAAAAAGGCAGTGCCGAAAATTCGTGAGTATAAAAAACATCGATATATTACTGATTTATAGTCTTCAAGCTCTCTTTTTAATAAATTCAATGGAACAAATATCAGTGGTGAAATTGGAAAAAAGTTCTTATAAAATTTATATTTTTATTTCGTCTTTTATATAATCCCAGCAGTTTTATTAAGTGACGATATTCTATAATGTAATAAACATTTTCAATCTACTTTAGAAAATAGTGAGAATGTAAAATTACAACGTAAAATTGCAAATATTGCACGACACTTCATGGTAATAAAAAGAATTGAATCTGCATTATCACTATTAAATTATTTGTAAGAATTTTTTATGATAAATTTTTTCATGTATGCATCAAGAGATCAAGGGCCCAATAATTTATATTTATATTAACAAATTAATTTTAATTATTTTATTATTGATTTTCACATTTTAAACATGTTAGAATTTTCGTAACTATTATAATATTTTAGGATAATTGTAAATAATATCCTAAACTCTGCTTTTTCGTTTTGATTGCGTATTATTCCAATAGTAAGAGGTCAGTTAATGAATAATGAGAAAATTTTTGAATAATTTTCTTATAATTTTGTGTTATCATGAAATATCAGTGGAAAGTTTGCAGCCACTGCTTTAATGTTTCCAATTAAATTTGCGTCTTAGAAGATTATTTACATCAAAAAAAATAGAAATTGACAAGCACTGAAATGAAAGTCACTAATTAAAATTGGCTTTTATACACCGAATTAACCATATAAATAAAAGAATTTTCATTAACCAATATAAGAAAAAAATGTCACTCGAAGTCTTTCAAATTAATTTTATGTTGAAGGTAGATATGAATAAAAATATAAAAAAATAAAAAAAGTCAAAAATTTCCGGTTGAGTAATTTTGTGAAGATTATCTATGG
>CAUHTR010006276.1:0-20177 GCA_959609185.1 Schmidtea polychroa
ATATGTAGTGACGCTAATCACAACATTCAAGATATTCAAGGGGTTAGGGAAAGGAAATCTGAATTGATTAGTGGAAAAATATCTTCATTTTTATGATCCTTTCATACCATGTCAAAAAGGAATTCTTTAACAATTTTAGTAATTTTTATTTTACTTGCATCCCTCTGAATTTTCTACATTCTTTTAATTGTCTTTTTGGTCTATACTAGTCATTGTATATGCAGACAATCTTAAAGTTATTTTCATTTTCAACCATTGAGTGATCCTATAACAAGCTATCAGATCCTATTCTGCGCCCAACAGAAGATCTTCATCTCTTTAGATTTATTTTCAAAGGTTAATGGAAGAGATTCGAAATGGCATTATATGTTGTTATTGCAATCACGTTCTTTCTTTATCTTAACGGTTTTCATTGATGTTGACGGTGAAGTTATTATTGCAAATTTAATAATTATTTTAAAATAATTATCGTATCCTGAAATTCAATAAAATATCAACCCGAATTCAATGTAAAAGACCCAGATTGAAGGCTATTTCTCAGCGAAACTTTTTTAATATCGCAACGTGTGTATAAATGTTTAATTTTATGACATTTATATATTTTGAATATAATTTTTGAATAAAACATTTTATTTGATCTATTTAAATGTTACTGAAATACTACTAATATTATGAAGGATACACCAAATCACAGCTTTATAGTTAATATTATAGCATTATTTTGATTATTCTGATATTGTTTCACTACAACTTTATTCTTTTTAACTTTTAAGTTAATTTTCAAAAATAATTTAAATAATTTAAATAAATGTCTATGAGGAAGTTGAAAGATTCTTAAAGATTAATTAGAAATTTTGTTAAATTTAAAATATATTTTTATTGAAAAATATTTTAAAAAGAAAACCGAAATTTATCATTTTTTAAAAAATATTTTTATCAAAGAATATTTTTAAAAACAACTGAAATTTGTTTAAATAACAAAAATAAGAAGAGACAAGTCTTTTGAGTGTATAATTTCTTAAATAAAATTTATGGAATTATTTAGTGATTTGAAAACGGATATTAATGTTCTAACGTATGAGAATCCTAATAGTGTCTTCCAAACATTATATATTTTTGTCATTTTGCACGATTTGTTTTAATTGATTGTTCTATTAAAACATTAATTAACCTGATTTAATTACTGTTAATTATGGCCCTAGCTCTAAAATCATTGTTCAATGACTAATTGAATTTTATTTAATTAATTCCTTTTTAACATGACCCACAATCTTTTACAATATTGTCAAAGCAAATTCGTCCAGACTGGCTAAAATTAAATTATTAATTTTCATTTATTTTCACTTGAACGACCGAGAAAATTTCTAAATCGCAGTAAAATATTATTTACAAGTATTTTTTGATACTTCAGAAGATGAAATTTTTAAAGATGTGGATTGTCAAAAAGATGTAAAGAACGACATATGTGACATTTAGTTCTACTCAAAAAGATAGCAAAATTATTAAAATTAAAACAATCTGAAATTATATGAATATAAATATAAATAATGTCTATGAATTTTTTGTTCAAATGATAGTAGACGAGAGGAGGAATTGGGAGATTACATTTTCTATAATGAAAACAAAAACTTACGTTAAGAGGACTTTTAGTTGTGCAAAACTGGCTATATTTTTTGTTGGGGTAATGTAAAACTAATGCAGAAACAAGAAATAATGAACAAAGCAATTAAAATATAAAATTTAACACAAAAATACAAAGTTATTTAAGAATAATATAAAATATTAAAACTGATTATTTACAGAAGGAAAATTATGAACAGGTGGTAAATGATGAGATGAGTATGAATATAATTTCAAATCGATTTGGGTCCTTAGAAAAGGTTCTTTATAAAATACAAATTAATTAATTAATTTAATTAGATGCGAAATTCCCAAGTTTGATTGCGAAATATCAACCAGTCAAGCTTAAATAAAAATGAATTAATTTGTAAGATTTTTTTCTAATTCCTTGTGAACAGATAATTGCATTTGGAATTTATTGACGAGGTAAGACAAAGTTAAAGTGTTTTAAAAGGATCAAAAGAAATCTCTGTTAAAGCTATATCAGTTTCGTTTTATGTTTGAGGCGGTTTCCCCTTAGGTCACTTGTCTCATACTATCAAGCAAATGTAATTATATCTGACACATGGGATTAGATTTATAAGTTGTATTCGACATATAATAATTACAAATCAACTGTTTTTATTAATTAAGATAAGAGAAATCAAAACATTTAGATGTCCGTAAAATCGTTGATGAATGAAAATAATTGAAATAAATAAGGACATCAATAATGCACTGAGGATAATGTTTCAGGAAAATAAAAAGAAAGGCAGAGGATTAGAAAATATAATAAAAGATGTGAACAAGTATAATAAAGTGGAAAATGAGAATAAAATTATGAAAATTATAAGTAATAATAAGTAATAATATATACAGCATTTATGATTATCCATGTTTATCCTATGATTATCCATGATAGTAACACAGGATCTGTGAAACCATTAAAAATTAAACTTAGAAAAGTATAACCTTAAAAAATGAAAGTGTGAATGATTTTGTAGACAATTTGCTGAATGCAAATATCGTCATACCGAACATCTCACCATGGAATTTTCGGGTAGAAAATACAGAGAAAAGAAAGGTGACACAATGATATATCCAAATCTTTCTCAAGCGACTATACTGATACTATAGGACAGCAAAGCATTATTTATCAGGAAATGATTGATCAATGTTATAGTCAAAAATAGTATTTAATACAGACTAGAGTCAGCATGAATATGTAAGAATGACATTCGGATTGTGTGGAGAACCGAAGACGTTTCAAAAACGGATAAAAATAGTATTAATGAAGGAGCGTTGGATAAATTGTAATTTTTACTTAGATAATATACTTATTATTGAAAATTAAAATAAAGTACGTTTTAATAAGTGGAAATAATATTCTCAAATTTATCAAAGATTCCTTTTTAAAATTATTAACAAACAAATGTAAGTCTTTAAAAAGAGAGGAAAATTATTTAGGTCACAAAATAAATTAAGATTGGATACCAATGAATTGGGAAAAGGCTTTCAGTATAGAAAGAAAATATATAATAGAAATAGGGCTCTTACCTCGTCACTTAATTTCAATTATTTATTATTTTATAGAAACATCATATTAAAACAAATGTACTCATTTGTTTAAAAGCAAGCAGTTGGAAAAGACAATTTAAAGAAAGTTTAATCATTAAAAAATAATAAAATGTTGCGATATTGTTGGAAAAATAATTAATTAAGTTTCTCAAATAAAAATAGAATCGAGAAAAAGCATAAGATAATACGTTGATACCATGTCAAAGAATCAAAAAATAAATCCTCAAGATATACATGAAAAATTCAGAATTTATAATTTCAATTTAATATCGAAATTAATCACTTAACATGCGATTTTTGTTTTGAAAAATGTTCCAAAAAATTATATTTCATCATTATATGATATCAAATAATTACTTATTAATGGGGAAAATAATAAAAAATTCAAAATTTTATATTTTAATACTTCATTGGTGGGGATAATNAACTTTCAAATCAGATTTCCATATTTTTGCATGTGTTCGACACCCAATTTAATGAATATATTTGAGTTCCCTCACTCGCGCGCGCGGGAGCATGTATAAGGTGGTTAATAAATGTCGAACCCATATCTTACGCAAAAATTTTTTTATTCTACACAAAGAAACAAAAAAGCAATAAAAACACCAAAATATTATATAAAAAGCAATTAAATAATGAAATTTAATTATTGTTTTTCTAAATTATCTTTTTCAGCCTATTTTTACAAACCACCATGTGATTTTCTTCATTCAAATCCGATTTTAATCTAAAAGACTCGTTTCCAACTCTTTCTACTATTATCCAACTTCCTTCTTCATAAAAATCTTCCATTTTTCTTTTTCTTGTTTCTGTGTTTGCATCAAAAGATTTCTTAACCAAGACATGCTCTCCAGGATTAAAAGTAATAGAATGATAGTGAACATCTGCATCACTCACCATTCTTCTGGTATATATGTTTCGATAATTTTGGTCAACCAGGCTTTCTCGAATAATTTCACTATTTGATTCAGCATTAATGCTTTCATTTTCATTGCTATTGCCATTATTATTGGTGTTTAAATCCCCAACTAGATCAGTATATTCATCTGATTCAACTAAAAGTGAATTTTCATTATTAATATTTTCCAACAATAAATTTTCTCTCATTTCGCTTCTTTGTCTTCCTCTAAAAGCATTCATTGGTGTCGTGTAGATTGCTCTATGCCATGTTGTATTATATTTAATATATTGTATATATATTAGTAATTTTTTTCTTTTTGCGTAAGATATGGGCGTGCGTAACATATGGGTTCGACAATAAATTTAATATTTCTTATACTAACCAAGTTGTTTAAATATTGATTGAGTAGATTTTAATTTAATTATAATTTAGTAAATAACTAAGTTTGCCTTGATCAAATTCACTTGAAAAGGCAATGCCGAAAATTCGTCAATATCAACATCGATATATATTACTGATTCATAGTCAAGCTTTTTAATAAATACAATGTCAATTGAAAAGAAATCAGTGGCGAAATTTGAAAAAGAAAGTTCTTTTAATTTTATAATCATAGTAAATATCTAAATGCTATTGAAAATCTAACTTTAGCCTACCCCACTGTGATGATTTTCCATAGGTGGTTTTTTTATAAAATCAAAAAAGAAATTAATTTAAAAAAACTAAATAAACTTTGTTAAAAGTTTGTAAAAAAATGTTTAGTTATTATTTATGTTGTATTATGAAACATTTATTTTTTGTTAATTTGTTTAAAACGTCTTTCTATTAAATATAATTATTGATTTTTAATTGTACCAATCTATTGTAAACAAAATTTGAAAATAAAGTTTTCTATGTCTCTATTCGGATTTTGGATTTTATTTTTCATCGTTATTTACAATTGTCTTTCTTTTGAATGTGTATTGATTTTAAAATTATAAGGAAAGCTACTGAAAAATTCATTGCAGGGCAAAGAGATTTTAATCGGTTTTCTTTAGCAGTTTCATTTCCAAAATTGCTAGTTTCGATCAAGAACATTTTGTATTGTTATTTTATCCACTGATTCATCAAAACTTGAAGTTTCGAGCTAATGTGATATCGCTGGAGCAATTTCAAGATATAATTCTGCCTCTGAACCGATGAGCTAAAATAACTAGTTTCTGTCATGATTAACAAAATGATTAATGACATATAAACGGAATTCGAATTGTCAGATGAATAATCATAAATAGTTATCTGCCTTGTTTCAAAGAAAAATCCACGACTGACATAAGCATTTGCAGCCTAATTGCTTGGATTCTCTGTAGAATGATTTAATATAAATTTGGTTTTATTGGGGATCGTTATATTCATATAAATTGTTTGGCGGCTTTAGCAAACATGCGTTCAAAATTTATTAATCTGGATCCTCAAGCAAATGAACCTATGCCGTTTATCTTAACGGCACCCATCAATTCTATTTTTCTTTTTCCAGAATTTCTGATTAATAATAAACTGATATCTATTTGATTTCCCAAATAACGTCCATTTCGTATCATGTGAAGACAATAAAAAAATTTTAAAGTGATTTATTTATTAAAGATTTCCCAAAACCAATAAGAAAATAATCATGAAAATTTTTATTAAAAAAAAAACAAATAAAATATAATGCAATTAAAATTGTGAGAAATCGGTTTATTCAAACAATGACAAACCAACGAAATTGTTAACAATTTATCTAGAAAGTAAATTCATTGAAAATTGACCAAGTTTCAAAGAAAATAAATTATATAGAGACATTTTCCGTTACTCCCACGACAATGTTCCACGCTTTTCACCAGCATTAAGTTGCTGGAATTATTAATTTCGAATAAATGTAATATAATTAGTTTAATTAATTCCAAAAAATAATTAATAAAATATATAATAGATTTTGTCACTACTGTTTCCAACTTTAATCATTTTCTTTTTCCAAATAAATACATAATATATTTTAAAATTTTATAAATTTTACATTTAACACAATCTAGTATATAAAGATGAAAGTTTGTTTGTTTGTTTTTTTGTTACTCATGGAATTCTCCACCGTTGGACCTAGGGTGCTGAAATTTCGCATGTGACCTTCATTTGACTCGGGACAGGTCATAAGCTATTTTCAGCCCCAGGTGATCACCAAAAGGGTACCCTAACCCTACTCAGGGTCACCTTGATTTACTACAGTAGATAACCCAAGGAGGTGAAATTGCAACAATGTTACAAATAAAGGTTGTAGATCATGTTAGGTTTATAAAATAGTATTACTTCAATTTTTCATTTGAGCCATTTTTTACCGGATGGGTGCCGTTTTAAGTTTTACATTTAAATAGATATAAGTGATATATAAATTACATATACTTTTTTTAATTAAATTTTTATTTATTTTTAAATTTTTTTTTAAATGAATGAATTGAAATAAATTTCTTTATTTTGAATCTGTTTACTATTCTTTAAATCGTGCAACGCCGGGTACCCCAGCTAGTACTTTATAATATTTAATTATTTTTCAAAGAAAAGCAGTGTTTTAATGCACAAAATTAGAAATTTAAATTAAATATATTTCAAAAGTGTAAAATAAGGTGTTCATTATTGCCGGTTCACTAGCTACTTTTCATTGATAGCAGAAAATAAAAAGTATAATAAAAAAGTATTTAAAGTAGTATATACGATTTCTTATACCCCGGAAGCTAAAAAATTTTATTTTTCACTCACGGGCTCATCTTCGCCCAACCGTTCGCTCAAAATAAAATTTTTAATTTCCACGGTAAAGAAATCGTATATACTACTAGGATAAATAAAAAAAAATAAAAATTTGTAAAATTACCCACCCGGAAGAAATTTTACGAAATAAGCTGTTAAAAATATCATACTTTTATTAAATGAGAAATTAAGTTACGAATACGAATATGATATATTTTTCAAAATAATAATTACGATTTGTAAACCACTGACTGTTTGAACACTTTCATAAAATTGAAAGACCACTAGTAACTGATTAAAGTGGTACTTTTCGTCTAAATCACTATGATCTCATATCTATACATTTATACATCTATGTACAAAAAAAACCAATTCAAATCTTTCCATTTAATAATTTAACAAAAATGTATGTATTTTTAAAATAAATATTCCCAAAATTTATAATTTACAAATACAAATTTTTTTAATATGATACTTGTTTAAATACATTTTTAAAATTAAAAATAAAAATTATGTTAAATTTTTAAAGAACAATTTGATTTCTAAAATTCCAATCATATAAAAAATAATTAATAATGTAATAACTATATTATAATAATTTACTCTTTACAATAAAAAGTAATAAATAAAGATGTTACGTACGTATATACCAGGGGTGGCCAACCTTTTCTTCCATAAGAGCCAAAAAACATAAACTTAAATTATGGAGAGCCTCAACTTGGCAAAAATAAAAAGACAACAAAATTTATTTTTACATAAATGTTTTTTAACCAATCATTCATTTTAAAATTTTTTTTATTATTCACTATCAAATGTTTCTTTTTGGGATTGCATTTTGGCTGCAAATTTCTTAAAATCTAGCTTATAAATTGTTAATTCAATGCAAAGAAGTTCGGATAAATGTTCATTTGTTAGTTGCGAGCGATGTTTTGACTTAATATACGTTATTGCAGAATACAAAAATTCACAATAGTAGGCCGTGTCAAACATTGAGATTAACTTTAAAATCTTTAAATTGTCTATGACTTTTTGAGTTTGTTCAAATATAATTAACAACCTTAAGAACTGTTTTTATACTTAAATTATTTGGCTATTAAATTTTCACGGTGAATAATACAATGAACAGATATAAAATTAGATATTCTCGGATCACTTTTTAAATGACCAACAAGACCTATATTTTTACCTAACATCGCAGGTGCACCATCGGTTGCAACGAGTCGTTTCAAACGTATATTATAAGATGACAATATTGTGTCCAGTGCATTCTTAATATCAATCCCACGGATTGCATCATTTAGTGCTACTAAATCCAGCAATTCCTCTTTCACGAATACATATCGGATAAATACAGCTAGTTGTGGATTATCTTGAATGTCTGTAGATTCATCGAGAGCTAAACTAAACGCTACACTATCTTTTTATATCAACTATTAGCTGGTATATACAACAGAAATTTTATATGAGATTGATTAAAAAATATCATTCCATTTATAATACATAGAAATGATACTACTAGCAGTAGTAGTGGTAGCTGTCGTTGTCGTTGTCGTGGTCGTGGAAGTGGTGGTCGTGGTATTGTATTTTAGCATTGGTCGTACTGGATCCTCACATTGAGTTGTAATAATAGTCGATGGGTTGAAATATGTGTGTAAACTGTTTTGTGTATGGCGTAATGAGCACGCGTATGGTCAGTTAGCAACAGTGTGTGTATTACATATCATTCATTTTTTACGTAACCATAATACCCCCTTGTATCTGACGGGCTCACATCCTACTACATTTTATACATTTAATTGACAGAAAAACTAACTATTCAAAAATGAAATTATTTATTATTACCAAACATGTAATAATAATAATAATAATAATAATAATAATAATAATAATAATAATAATAATAAAACAATAAAATGATAATTTAAGCCTTTTGCTGCAAATAATGTATTTAATGAAAAAAATTTCGACTTTAAGATAGTTATTGTCAATCTATCTTATTGTCGAAAATTTTTTTCATTAAATACATTATTTGCAGCAAAAGGCTTAAATTATCATTTTATTGTTTTAAATAATAAATGCTGCTACCAAGAAATCATCATTTTATAATAATAATAATAATAATAATAATAATAATAATAATAATAATAATAATAATAATAATAATAATGATAATTTAAATCCATAGTAATTTAAATTATTTATATTCATGGTAATTTAAATAATTTAAAATCAAAAAAATACTTTTTAAATTGGTTTTTAAAAGAATATCTATACTTTTATAATCTATATATAAAATTATTCACATATTATTTATGTAACGTTAATTTCAATAAAAGATGTTATAAGGTTAATGTATTTTAAAATCAAATCAAATTAATTTAAATAAGATTTTTAAAAATAATTCATGCATAAACATTTCATACACAAAAATTATTATAAAATAAACAGTCTACAGTCTCACTTCATTCATGTCAAACGAATTGATAAAACTGTTTGTGATGGTATTGTAGAGAAAATTCATCAATAAAATCAAAAGATTTATTTAGCAATTTTATAATTTATGAAAATGCAGTAAATGGGTTTTTTTCTAATTTTACAAAATCTTAAATGAACAATTAAACAATTTATTCCAATTCCCGAAACGATTTATTCAAACAAACAATAAATCTCTTTTTGCAGAAATCAACTAATTGAGACAATAAATTATTCAATTCACCACTAATTTTCAATATATTATATTTTATATATCAAAGGAAAGATTGTCTCGCTGGTAGACTAACATGCAAAGTTAAAATGTCAAAATATAAATAAATAATAAATTCAAACATTTTTATAGGTTTCGATGATAATATATATTTTCACTTTGTTTTAACGAGTTTGAAAATTTTAAATATTTTTGACAGATTAATTATAAAATATGAATTGAATAAATTAAATCGGTAAATATATGTTGAAATATTCTTGATGTTTAACTCAATTTAATTATTTTACAAGTTCTATTTAAATATATTATGAAAGGGAGGAATATTCTTTTGAAATTAATAATAAATGCATTGAATTTTTTTTAAGAGATATGAATTTCTGACAACATCATTTCTTACGATACACCAAATAATGTTTATCTACTATCCCCCTTCAATTCTTTTCGTGAAATTGGTTTGGAATTTAATAGCTTCTCTGTTTTTATACCACTGTTGAAAAATTGATGAACAATAAAAAAAATCCGTCCAAAGAGGCTGAAAGGTTTTTCAATATTAATTTCATAAAGTGATATTTATTTTTATTTATTAGTTCTTTTGAAGTAAATTTTCTTTTATCGCATTACTTATTATTGAGATGGAATCATAAATCAAAGATTATTTGACAGCAATCATTCGTTTGTATTCCAGACTCCATTCAGTTATTATTAAACGAGAAATTAGATTTTATTAATGAGTTTTATTCGAAAAATTATGAAATAAAAAACAATTAAAAAATTAAAAATTATTTAGATATTAAGGAAGACTTCTAGGTGAATTTATAATTAATTTTTTTAAACCTTTAAATGATGAATTTATTTTTTCCTTATTCTTCCTTTCATTAATGTCATACAATTAAAACAAAATAGGTATTTGGATATCTTTTCTCTTGAGGAGAAATTGTGATTAAAATTGGGTAAATTTTAAAATATTTTGTGTTGCTAAAAAACCGAATACAATTGTTAGAACATGACGTTAGAATCTGACGTTATATGATACCTACTTTCATAAAGTTGATATACTTACTTCCAAGAAGAGATTTTTTCTCCGTCTGTTATAATATACTCTTTGATTTTGCCATGTAATGGTCAACACAGAGCCGTCGAGAGCCAGGCCGGGCCCCCGATGCAATTCGTCAGTACGACCTCTTTGCAATTACAAACCTATATATTTTTTAAAAACATTTGTTTTAGTTATCCTATTTATTACTTATGAAATTCCATAATACATATAAACTTAAATTATCACAAACTTAGATTTTTAAAATTATTTAATTATATAAAAAAGCCAAATATGATTATTTCACGAGTCCCGATGATTTGCATAGCTTGCATCGCCCTCTTATCAGTGATGGGTCAACAAATACGAAGTTTAAAATATTTCAAATCCTATGAATGTCCATGAATGTTCATGTAAAGCAAGGACATAAATTCTTAATTTGAATTGTTCTTAGATTATAAAACGCGATAGAATTCAATCGTTCCAATAATTGAAAGAGCCTTACTCTTAGAAAATAGCATTTCTGATAGTTTGAAAGATTTATTTGCATCAAATTTATTTATAGTCCTTGATGCTTTAGAAAAGATTTACTGTATAAACATTTTGAGGAATGACGCAAATATTATTTAAGCTGAAGGGGTTTCTTCATACTAAATTGGGAGAATTGAATACCGAAACCCGCTGTAAATTATTACTATCAATCCTGAATCAAATTAAAGACCGATGAAATAAAAATTTAATTAATTTGGTGAAATTTATCCTCACTCCTACTGAAATGCTGAAAAGATAATATTCATGGAACAGCGAAAATATGGATATGTCAACTGATATCAAAGATTGAGAGAAAGATGATTGTGTTCAAAAATTAGGTTGACTGACATCAAACGATGAGTTAAATTTAGCAGTTGAGAAAAATTTAATAGAACAAGAGACAAGAACTGATTTCGATGTATTTAAACAAAAATTCGAAAAGATAACAACTTAAATAATAAAACAAAAAATATAACTTTGTTGTACAAAGTAATCAAAAATATTAAGCCAATTTTTACAAGAAATACTGCGTTTCTCACATAAAAAACTGTTATCAAATGTTATCAAATAAAAAAACAATGTTATCGAATAGAGATTTTATGATGTGAAAAATAATACTATCGCTTTTACCATATTAGCCCGAATATAACGCGACAATTTTTAACATTGTATTTTTATTAAATTTTGGTTTAAATTAATTAAATTTATTGTCATGAATATAACCTATTTATTACTTTTAATTACCTAACCAAACTCTTATGTGATTGAATTTCCCTTAATTTTAATTTTTTTATGAGTATTTTTTTCTAAATTCGGGGTCGCGTTATATTCCGCCTAATATTCGGTATATGAAGATATGTTATAAAATGTCAAATTACAGATATATTAAGTTATAATAAGAAATAGATAACAAGAAGTTTGCAGATTTATACTGTAAGTCACGAGATGCATTTGTCAAAATTATATTTATGTTTAACAATATACGTATATTACATTTACAACAAATAAAAATTACAAAAACACATAAATACTTAGAGCAATAATTATTATTTAAAAATTCTCTCTTAGCGCCATCACAGCCCATCTTTCGAACCCGGAACAATCAGCTGAAGTAATATAATCGCACCCCGCCAATATCGCAGCTTCCAATTCGACAGGAGTATTAGAATTATTTCCCTACAATAATTCCCTATAGGATTGAAAGGATTAATTGAATTAAATATAAAGTTGCAAGGAAAAAATCAGCGCTTAAAACTAAATTAACATTACTGAAATGACATTTAATAAAAATGTCGTTAATACATTTTCCAAATGTGAAACGTATTTTTGAAAGTTTAGGCAACAAAACATTTAATGTTACATAATATATAAAAATCCTTTTTTCCGATTCTCTTGTGTTTTGAAGATTTTCGTTATCATTATCCTCTAGAAAGTCATCGGATAGCGTCTTTAAAACCTCTCTTCTTGACAGTCTTTTGTGATTTTTTTTGAAAATCAAGGTTTTTTTTCATATACAACAGGAAATCTCAGGCTTACAGGTCACATTATTTATTTCAGATCTTCTATGTAAAATATTAAGTAGAATAACAGATTTTTTCTTGATTGGGTTGAATTTCACAAGAAATTTACTGTTTTTCTCTTTTATTCTTTCAGTTTTAAATTATGAAACTAAAAGTTTTTGTTTCTTCTCATAGTTCCAACAATTTTTTAATTAGTGGCCACTGTGGCCACTAGTTTTAAAAAATTATTATTATTTAAGTTTTAATTAATTAGACAAGTATAGAGTAAATTACAGAAATAAACATTTAAAGTTTTTTTATTTAAGGATATACTCAAGATAAGTTTAAATCTTTTATGGCCATTGGGTTATTTCCAGGTATCCGATGGTTAACACATTTTGGAATTTTATTTATAAAGATAAAGACATTGTATTTATTAAAAAATTTGACTATGAATCAGTAAAGATATCGCCTTTTTTATATTCACGAATTTTCGGTACTTCCTTTTTCAAGTGATTTTAGAAGTTATTCTAATAGTTTTGATTGTATGATACAGCAAGCTGATATCTTTTGTTTTATTTTTTTTTCGTTTATATAATGCAAACTCTTGTTTTAATACATCAAAATCGGTTAGTTAGTTGAAATTAATATATTATTTAAACAGCTAATATTATTTAAATTGAATTTATTATTAAGAAATTATAAGAACAATTATATGGAATACAAATTTTTTAAGAATTTTTAAAAAAATGAAATAAGTAATAAAGAAATTGTTAATTGAAATGGTATTAAATAGGGTGAAACCATTTATTCACAAATAGTTCTAGCTAATTATATGATTTCAAATAATCATGATTTTTAAAATTTATTTGAAATATTGTAATCCAATTGTTGGAGCTATCGATGAAATATAACATTTACAATTATTGATCTAACTCTAAGTGTTTTATCTGGTAACAACAACGAATTCCAGACAATATAAAACTATATTGCTTAGTACAAATTATAATACAATATCAAATATTTAGCACAAAATCAATTGCAATCCAGTGATTATTACACCTCGTTGCATTTGATAAAAGTTTTATGGTGTGTGTTGGTAGGATTTGCATACAAGTAAAAATGAATTATTGTCAAAACAAATTATTGTCAAGATTTTATAAGAAATTATGAAAATATCACATTTTAAATAGCAAATTTATTTCAAAAAAATTTCAGTTATTTTTAATTTTTAAATTTATTAAATAATTAAATAAATATCAAAATTTAAAAATTTATAAGCTCAATCACACCATAATTTACTATTTTGTCAAAGGTTTTGTAAACTATTTTTTTAACATGGTCAAATTATTATTTAATAATAATTTTAACAAATATTTTCTAAAAAATGGGTATCTTTTTAGGAAGTGTATTTTGTCACTTGTTTATGTGTTTGATTGATTATAAAAATTACTCCATTATAGTATGCTTCATTATTTTTTCTACTCTTTCTAGAATTCTATTATAAATAAGCAGATTAGCATACATGTGAGTTTGTATGTATCTTATAATATACACCAAACACCACTGAGAACCATTTCCTATAATATAACAAAAAAATCAATAATCTTACATTATAGAAACATACATACTTACTTTGATTTCACGTTGATGTTCTCATTTATAGCTCAGTGAGATACATCTTATACTTCAGAAATCTGAAAAGTGGAAGAAAAATTAAAAACTGCACACAAACGCAAAACATATTAAAATACACATACAGAGTTTTGATTCGTAGAAATGTAACGATGAGATACGTTTCTATAATAATTCTATTTTAGACAATTTTTAGAAAAAAAAGATCGTTGAAAATTTTTAAAATTATATTTTTAATGAAAATATCAAGAGCAGATGAATTTGGTTCAATATCCTTTTACTCCAGATTTGATTTCCTTAAAGAATCCCCTCATATTGAGTTCAGAAAAAAAATTACAAAAATTATTCTAATCAGCGATTTTTCCCAAAATGTTTTAAAAAAATACATATTTTTGGGGATTTATTTATTTAATTAATTATAATTAAAAACATATCTGACTCACGTTTTTTCGAAATAATTCCAAAATACTTTAATAAAAGACATAAAATTCCTAAAAAAGCCTGAAAATTAATTTAAAAAAATTTATAATTATATTGTTGATTAAAAGTAATATTTAAGAACTTGAATAATGATCTCATATCCATATGGATCAAAATTCAAGTCTTAAAATTTACTTTAAATAAAAAAGATTACTTGTAAGCCATTTGTAAAATGGCTAAAATAAATTTCCAGAAAACATAATTGATTGCTTGATTTGCTGATGATGATGATTTACAATTGGTAAATAAATTGGTGAGTGATTTTACACGCCAACCACCACTATAGAGAACGTATCTCAGTGGTGTTTGGTGTACACCCGTTTGCGAAATATAACATAGCCTATAATCTTAAAAAAATCAATAAATATATATTATAGGAACACACAAACTTACCTGTGTGTAAATATTTAATGCTGCGAAAGTTAACATATTTATTATAGGAATCTAAAAAGTGAGAGAAAATAATTAATCATACAAACACAGCACACATAATGAAAAATACATACAAAATTAATAAAGTGTTTTTTTTGCGAAATTAACATTGATTAACATATAATTAACATATTAATATTTTCAAATTATTTAAAAAGTTATGCACAAAAAAACTTTTGAATCAGATTCCGACTGCTCAACCTTGATCTTTAGAGAAAAAAACAAAATACATCATAAGATTTAATTATAAAATAATTTAGAATATAAAATTTCTTTAGATTTACAGATATTGAAGAAGGTCCTTCAACATCTTTGAATTTGGAGGAAAAAAATCGCAAATCGTAAATTTTAATAAATTATTTTAACAAATTAATACTTTCATAGAATTACAGAAAAAGACAAAATTCGAAAGAAGATTACAAAAACTTAAAAAACTATTTTATCCATTCTTTCCTAAATGTCTTAAAAAAATAAATGTTTACTTTATTTATTTATAATTATAAAAATATCTAACTTACATTTTTACGAAATAAATCCAAATAAATCCAAATAAAATATCATAAAATTCCTAAAAAACACCTGAAATTTAATTATTAATATATTATAAATGCCGACTTGAACTTGAATAATGATCTCATAATTATATAAAATCAAAATTCAAGTCCTAAAAATTACTTTAATTCAAAAACTTACCTTGAAACGATTTTTGAAAAATTGAATAAATGAAATTAAGTTAACATTGTCATATAATTGGTGACTCACCTCAACTAGTGTGCACACCAACGTATACACCTAAATCCAGAATATAAAAGTTTCTATAATCTAAAAAAAATCGATAAAATTATACTATAGCAACACACAAACTTACCTGTGTGCAAAAATTTAATTTTCCGAATGTTAAAAGTTTTATTATAGGAATTGAGAAAGTGACAGAAAAATAATTTTACATACAAACACAGCACACATAATATAAAATACACGTAAATTTAATATAGCTTTTTTTATTCCGAAAGTAGAAAGTCATTAACATATTGTTAACATATCATTATTTTTAATATATTAAAATTCATGGCAGAAAAAATTTTGGATTTTCAATCGGACAACTCTACTTTGAGTTTTCAATAAAAGGACAAAACATCGTAAAATTTATTTATAAAATATTTTTGAAGTTATTATTTTTTTAGATTTTTAGATATTTTTCTGAAAAAAAATTCGAAAATCGTAAATTTTTATAACTTGTATAAAAAAATAATAATTTCATAGAATTACATAAAATGACAAAATTCGCCATATAAATGAGCTGGATAAAGAACATTACAAAAACTTAAAAAACTACTCCGCTTCTTTCTTAAATGTCTTAAAAAAATAAATGTTTTTGGTGATTTCTCTATTTATTCATAGTTAAAAATATTAATCTAACTTACATTTTATTGAAATAATTCCAAATAAATAAATAGTCATAAAAATCCTATAAAAATCCTGAAAATTAATTAAAAATAATTTATAATCAAAATGTTGACTACAACATTTAAAAGCTTGAATAGTGATCTCATAATTTTATAAAATCAAAATTCAAACCTTAAAAGTTACTTAAATTAAAAAAAAACTTACTTGTAAAATTGAATAAATGAAATGAAGTAAATAACTTCACATTCTCATAAATGGTGAGTCATTGTCTGATGAACACACCAACATGTATTATAGAGACTTTTAACATCTGGAATTAGGTGTATTATAGACAATGTTAACTTTCGCAAACGGATGTAATTCATTGATTATTTTTTTATATTCTAGACTAATTTTATCAATTGCAACGCGGTGTAAAACACTTCATGAGGAACAACACTTTTTAATAACAATTTCAGATACACTACCACTGATGGACTGACAACACTTTTTATTATTAATTTGACTCATCAATTTGATAAATAAGCATCTTTTCTTTCTTTAGTATTCTTTTTATTTATCTCTAATTCTAATTTTTAACTTCTAGGTTTCGACTTCTGTTCTATTTAATTGGTATAAATTGTATATTTATTATTGAATATTTATTGTATATTTAATAAATAATTATTTCATTTTATTGTTTAGATATTTTCAACACAATTAATATAATTTGTTAAATCTTACAACAGCAATTCCATTAAAATATATACGTATACCCCACGGGCTGGTTAAAAAATAGTAAATGAACTCAAAGCACGTATATCCTTAAATGGCTTAAACACAATCGACTTTCAAGTTTATGTCGATCTAATAAAAGAATGTAATAAAAATATAAACTAAAAAACACCTATACGAGATAAAGATATTTATTTGTTTAATTTTACCAGGTTACAAGGTTATTTTATTAATTATTAACTCTTATATTTAAACTATTTTATAAATTTACAGTTACACTTATTTTCATAAAATGAATTTATCTGTAAAATCTTTTATTTTATATTTTTATTTGTATTACTCATTTTCAATTTCATTTTTTCTTCGTTTTATTTCAAACTAGATTTGTTTTAAACACCAGAAAAAGGATTTGCCGAAATTTCGTGTTAAATATATACAAAGATTGAAAACTTTTTACACGAAATATTAATCCAATGCCAAAATCTGACAAATTAAGACTATAATAGAAATTAATTTATTTAAACTATTCATGAAATTTAATAAAGCCCATAATATCTCTGAAGATTTTCTGTAAATATTAAATTTTTAGCTTGTTTACTTTGTATTAAATTTGTTGAATAATAAATTTCAAACTATTTTACAATTGGAAATTTAGACAGAAAACTAGGGGCTTTGATATTTTCACATTATCAAAAGAACGGTAAATACTTATAAGAATAGAATAATTACAAATTAACAATACTTAACAGCGATGGGCTGCGTTGGGTTATCCTAGTGATGACAAACCCTTTTTGACTAGTGGGCCGTAATTGAGTTAATTTGTTTTAAATCAAATGACTGGTCATACACAATGTGAACAATTAAAAAATTAAAAACAGAATATATATTTGATCTTCTTTAGATCAAAAGTGTAACACAATTTTTATGAATTAAACAGAAAAATAAACTGTAGAAATGGATAACTACCGTAGATACTCGAGTATACCGCAAGGTTTTTGTGACACAAAATTGGATAAAAACTTATGGATCACGTTATATTCGAGACACTGTAGATATAAAATTGTAAGTTTTATGTGCCAAAATGGTTTTTGTCGTTCGCGTTATATTCTTGAACTTTTCGATCATTTCTGATATAAATTTCTATCTCTCGCGTTAAACTCGAGTATCAACGGTAGGTTGGATAATTAAGGAACTGTTTTGGAAAAATATAAATTTGAAAAAGCGTGTTATTATTACTAATTTCTAATATAGATCCTACAAGCTATTGGGGCATAATAAAAATATATTAGGGTTCATTAAAACATTTCGATGGCGAGAATATGAAAATAATAGAATAGGTTAGATAAGCTTGATTTCCTATGCTGATTACAGAAACATATGTGCTAAAAAGAAGATTTTGCCCCGATGAAATGGAAATCATTCATTACCTTGAAATTTTTTCAAAATGTAGAAATGTCATATGGAGAAATAAAAGATGCTTTAATTCGAACATTCAGTGATTTCTCAGAAGTCTGTTTCAACAAACTTAAAATAACATCAACATTCATCTATCGGAGATGAAACATTTGACTGAACATTAATCCAGATATTGAAAGTCGGGGAAAGTAAAAGTGATCGAGAGTATTCAAAAGTCTCCTTGGTTCCAAAGAAGTTCTAAAAGAAAGACTCCTAATGATAAATGGATCTGAGAAACTATGTCTGATAGATATGGAATGTTCAACCATAAAAATGCAAGGATAACCAGTTACATCATTGAATGTTCGAGTGTTTTTTGCAGATGGATCCCAAAATTATTTGTCAGTTGGAGTAAGGCCGAAATAGAATTTAAAGGAAAGTATTTTATCATTAATTATTTTTTTTCTAGTCGCAAGTGTGCATAATTTTCAAGATGTTATGATTCGAAGAAACAAATTTGAGGCAAGGTTCGATTAATAATTCAAAGTATTTTGGAAATGCAATACCAAAATTCCCTTAATGATGTCAGACAGATATTTCAAGCTGGATCCCAACAAACCAAACACTGACCATGCACTTACGATCATTGAGCAATGGATTGCCAATAGTTGGCTAGTTGAGTACGATGAAAGCTTTTGCAATGACTGGAATCGTAAATCGTGTGTTTGGATTGAATGATCGGATAAGAAAAGGATCTAGTACTTACATAGATGATATATTCATTGATGAGTAAATAGTTTCTGCGAAAGAAGTAAAAGCTTGGTTACTCAAATTTAATTTGACAACCAAAGAAATTGAACGTCCTTCGGAAATAAAAGTATTAAGATTATTAGGGTTGTCTGTAAGTTAATAGAAAAAGAGAAATGGCTGATGAAAGAAATTGGAATTTGTTTAATGGAACATCATATGGTTTGACGCTAGCTCGATTACTCTGGGAATAGTGTTAGAAATAGACGGAAATATCATTGAGGATATCGGCTGATTAAGACATGAAAGGGATTTCAGGTATATATCTTTATGTGAACTAGAAGCAGTTGTTAAAGGCTTTAATTTATGCAGAAAATGGAACATAAAAAATGTCAAAATAATGTCCGGTAATAAATCTGTGGTTAGTTGAGATCGCAACGCATTAAAAGCTGAAAGAAAGATTAATACTAAAGCTTCGTAAGAAATGTTGGTAAAAGAATTAATTACAGAATATGAAATAGAGTGTTTTAAATAATAGTATGAAAAATAGAAGACAAAACTGTCGCAATGAAGGAGCTCCTTCGAATTGGAGTTGTAAACACGAGTTTAATATGGTTTTAGATAATTTAGACGAGGATCCCACAAAAAGGTCTGGCGAACTCATTTTGCGATCTGGTAAGAAATAAAAAATGAAAGTGCAGGAAAAAAGACCACCTGATGAAATTTTATTAAATAATTATTAGTCTTTTAGATCAGAAACATTTCAGTCAT
>CAUHTR010006277.1:0-20956 GCA_959609185.1 Schmidtea polychroa
TATCTTGAATATCGCCTTATCTTATAAACTTAGGAAAGTAGCACTGAATTTCATTTCCAAGGAACTTAAGGTGCCTGTGGATATCTCACTTAGTAATTCATTCAATTGACACTTCAAGAATCTTCAACTACTCTAGTTTTTATAAATATTGAAATATCCTTACGAAACTGCTTAAATGGCTTGAATAGAATTGCTTCATGATTCTGTTCAAATTTAATAATACAGTAAATTCTTTATATAAGAAGTGGTTTTGGAAATTAAATTCGACCCTTATTTAAGACAATTGTCTTAAAGATAAAAAGAATTACAAATGTTGTTTTTGTTATTTAAAATGGCTTTACACCTGTAAAGGAGCCAAATACATATATGTAATGAACATTACAGGTAACATGTCTAAATCTCAACAAAACAAATTAGATAATTGAAAAATAATTCAAACATTTATTGGATGGAATATATATTGAATATTTCATACCACAAAATAAAATAGACGGAACAACAAAAAATTCCTATTACGAATTTTTATTTAGTATTTCTTTCAATTTAGACTCCAAATTTAAAATATTTTGCGTAAGTTCTGGTGCAATATGATATAAGCATTCTTTTAGAATCTTTAAATGTTCCTGAGCTTGTGTTTTTAATGAAGAAGCACTGCTTGATTCCTTAGATATTGTCGTTGTTTTATCTTCTTCATTCAACAATTCCTCGACTATGCTAGTAACTTTCCAATCATTAAAATTATTCTTCGAGTCAATTTCAAGAAGGAAATCTAAATTGACAGCATCTCGTATTTCAACACAATTTTTTGTATGCAAATGGATTGGATCTAGGCATGGCATTCAATAGCATCAACTTTCCATATTTATTTTGTCAATTTATTTTAAATAAAAATTGTCAATATTTCACGTGATAAATAAAAAGCAATTGAAATTGTCTTATATCGAAAAAATTAAAAACAAATAAATCAATTCATAACATGTAAATATACTACATTTTTATAAAAATAAGTACAGAAGTATAAACTTAAATTGTAGATATTGTTTTTGTAATTGCATTTACTTTGTCGTCGTTACCAAAACGTGATATTTAACGATGCTTATTATTTAAATAAATATTTTAACTCATTATATAAAATTGTCTTATATAGAATTTACTGTATGTATTTCCCTCTCCAGAAGTTTTCTATTAAACGCATTTGGTTAAAATATCAGTTAAATAAACAATTTTTTTCTTCTCAATTTCGTCATTATATCATGATTCTTATATTTTTAGACAATATAATTTTATATTTCAGCTGAAAAACACAGATAGACATTTCTTCTAGAGAGAAATCTTGCTTTCAAATTTTTACAGTTCTTTCAACAGGTGAGTGCCGACGACTCCGGATTTGATGTAATTCTTTACCTTCTGCCGTTGTATTCAGGGTCTAAAACCTTTCTATATATGCAAGTCTCAGGCGAAAAGAGACCAGTTTAATTGTGCCAAATTAAATCTATCTTATTTTAGTACATTCTAAAAGTACTGTCTCTGAGAACCATAAATAATGTTAACACAGCAAAACTTCATAAAACGCATTGTAGTTTTTCTAGAACAATGTTTAAAAAATAAAGTAGCATTGAAATTTTTTTCTTTTCTTCGAGAAATGTAAATTTTAAAAATATACCGCAGAAATTCTTAAAGTTATTTAAACAAAAGTACATAATTTATAAAATTTAGGTTTAAAATAATTAAACTAAAAATAGAAACCCGATAGTGGTTTACTTTCTAAGCTTTTGAAATGGATTATAATAAATAAATAAAATATAAATATTATTTTAAAAACAGTTAATAAGGAAAGAGATCTTTCAAAAACATTTCATTAAAATTCAAATATGACTTGAGGATTGGCTTTTTAAGGGGAATACAGTGTTTAGTTACAAATTTTGTGGCTCATGAATTTTACACGTGCGACGTGAGTCCAATAAGTCCCTGGCCTAATATAAAATTAAAATAATAACTTAGTCATTTTCAATTTTAGAATACCCATATAAGTATAAATGAAGAAATTGAAGTTTGTTTTACTTTGCCATCTTTCTTTTTCCTATTGTTTTATTGTTTTTTGGGTTCGGTAGGATATTCGATAATCTAACTCCACGTGCTCTTGATCGAAGAACGACTCAACGCAAGTAATATTTATTGATATTACACTTTACAGTCTTTCATATTTCGTCAATACAATTGAAATAAGTTTGCGCGATCTAGGGGCTGGCAACCCTATGGTATACTGCCTCGAGCAAGTTGATTAAACGAATGTGATATTGCTCAACAACACTTTCCCTTTTTTTGAATTAATTTCGGCTTTCACCTTTTTTTGTTTTCGACTATAATAGCAATTTGCCTGAGTTGAGAGCTCATTTTATAGGAAACTCTTACCTCATCAAAATTTCTAACAGATTATCTCCTTACAATGAGCCCAAAAGTTTAGTTATTTTAATTTCTTGTTTGACATACTGATATTCGGCCGGTCAATCTAAAGGAGTTTACTCTTAATTTAATTTATTCATTTTTGCATTTAATTAATTAGTTTGTATTTCTTTAATAACTTTGTCTAGTCAATTTTATATTGATATTTCCGTGTTCATCTCACTATTTGCCTCATTATATCCATTCATCTAATTAATAAATATATATTTCAATTATATATTATTTGTTATTTTATTTTTTATTATTGTATGAAAATTGGCGTGTAATAAATACTCAATAAATACTTAAAATATAAAAATATTTAATAGAGTAACTAATGCACGAAAAGAACGTACAAAGTTAAATAATTGAAAATTTTGAAATACGAATATTCTATAGTCTTTAATATTTTTAGGCAGGGCCCCAAAAATCTTTTTCCCAGATTCTTCAGAGAAAAAATTCGTAACTATTTGAATCTGTATTTGAATTTATTTATTATTATTTTTTATGTCGAAATTTAAATGATATCAATAATTTTAAAATACACCACATGAAAATTTTGACTTAGATTTCAATCTGGTGCAATTATTTTCACATGAAATTTAATTTATATTTTTTCCAAAGGCAATGACTATTCTCTAAGATTTTGATTGTCAGTTGTCAGTAGGTCCATATGATTATGCTGCCTTCAGTACCCCTGGAAATACATTTTCATTGACATAAACAATGATCCCTGTTGAAATGTTGAATTAAAAATTTATGACAAAAACACAAATATAAATTCACTAATTCACCTAAAAAAAATCATGATTGGATTTTTTTTCTGGTTGAATGCAAATTATCTTATAAATATAATGATGAGCTCCCTCCAAAATAAGGCTTTTTTAACCTCTGGTTTAATTTAATTTAATTTAATTTAATAATTAAATAATTAAATAATTAAAAATAAATAATTTAATAAATTAATTTAATAAATAATTTAAAATAAAAAAACTAAAAAGGGGTGTGTACATGTTTGAGATGATGAATTTCTATCAGAATTTCTAAGGAAATGGAATAATAAGAAAATAAATAACCCTTGCGACTAATACCCATAGGGGGACAGAATATCTTGTCGGATAAACTCTGACTAGTCTTTATTGATACCTCAAAATGCTGATATTCATAAATTTGCTGAATGTGAAATAAATATTCATATGTTCCTCTTGCCACCCAAATACACTCCCTTTTTTTAAAATTTATTTTGAAACCGTAATTGCAAATCACATGGTAAAGAAACATACTAAATATGTCCTATGTTCCCGAAAACGATGACTTTCCATAACGATACAACTAACCAAAAGTTCTGAATCTCCTTAATAGTGCATATCACAAAGATATGCAGTGGCGTATGAAAGACAGAGGCAACCGGTATTTAGTGAAATTATTTTTTTACTTTTTTTATTCGATTTTGAATATTACTATTTTCATCAAAATAATATGAAAGTCATATCCCTCTAGTGGCTCCTTCGAAGTAGCTGTCAAACTTCAATAATAAGTATTGGCAGTATATAAAAATAACGTTCGATGAAATTGTTGTATGTACGTTGTTATATTTAATCGTAAATGAGCATATTATATTAAAAAATATATATGTGGAATAATTACTGACGTGTCCCCCCACCGTGGAAAACACTGATTTAACCATTGAGAAAAAATGGAAAGGGAACTTTTAAAAATAAAAAAACTGTGCAACCAGTTATTCTGTAGATCAAATTTTCAAAATTTGTGTACAAATTTGCACAAGAAATATTAGAAAAATAAATTTATTTTATGTCTGCTCATTGTTAATTATCGACTTGCACTAACCATAAAAATTTCCTCCAAACAATAGAAAATATTTTTTAAAAAACAACACTAAATAAAGTTCTTTTTAAAGTGTACTTAGTGTACCATTTTAACTGTTTTTGTTGGGTTATTGAGTTGGTGATAATTTTAAATGTGTTACTCTGACTCCAAGCGTGTCTTTATACGATTCACAAATAACACTTGACAACAGAAATCTTTATAATCTTTCTCTTTACACTGGAAATAAATTCAACGCTTTGCTTGGTGACTATACAATGCTTATTACAACACCCGATGAGGAATAGCACTTGTGTATAACACCGGATTAAAAGATAACAAATTACTGATTGGTTTATAAACTGGGATTTGAGTTGGTTGTTTTCTTTGACTTTCTTCACAGCTTTATTCAAATAATCAAATAACTTCTTTTCGTTTTATTCTTCAACTAATTCTTTCCTTCAACTCTTCTCCAATAATTATTCTCCACAATTATTTCCTTTACAATTAGTTTTGAAAATCGTTTCTCCTACAACGTTTTGTTCAACGTTGTCTAATTTTCTCCAATAATTTTATCTCTCAATATCGTCTCTCAAATCGTCTTCCAAATTGTCTTAATTTCGCGTCACTTCTTGTCTCTAATTTTATTCTAATTTCATGTCCACCAGCTTTCCCTTATATAGTTTGATTCTCTTGTGGCACTCTAGATAATCAAGTGTTTTTCCATTTTCCTTCTCCGGCTTTCCCCGACTATCCCATTTTTATCTCTGACAGGTGTCAAGTTATTTTCCATTTTCCCTTTTTTGTTTGACCGCCTTCTACCATAAATTCTGTTATCACTGGCAAGCTTTTGAGATAAGGATATTGTTGTTTTCCTTTTTCCCCGATTTCAAAATTCTTTTTACTTTTTGTACTAATTAATAGATCGTCCCGTTTGTCATGGCGATCTTCCCCCAGGTAATTTTATTTATTTCTTTATTAATTGTTATTTAGGTATCCTCAACATTTTTATCAATTATTTTGAAAGAGTTTAATATACAGTGACCCTTTCCCCATATGCCAATGATAATATTTTCAATGAATCCTTTCCATATAATATTTCATTAAACAGAAATTTTCAATGATTTGCTTCTAAAAGGGAGTCGTATTACTAAATATTTATAAATATCCTATTGACTTATGGTCATTTCTTCAAAATATTCCCGAATTGTTTAAAAATTAACAAATTTTTCCAATAAAACAAATTCTAAAAGTTAGAATTTTTCAAAAAATTTATGATGTTATTCACGAATAATACTGTATTGGAATGTTGGCCACCAATACCTCTTATTTTGCTAAGGACTTATTCTTTTCAGTCGAGTGCGAACACGACTTCAGGATAATGAATAATATCACGAACATCTGCATATTTCGAAAGTTTCAAACAAAAAATACGTAAGATATTAGTTGGTAAAGCACAACTAATCTGCAGATATAAAATCAAGGTTGACTTTGCATGTGATCTGTTTAAATTCATCTCACCATGCTATATTGGAAATAATTCTAGAGAAAAAGAAGCTACTTTTATATTTTAATTAAAATTCGCTCCTTCTCTTTCTCTATACAGATACTTCTTACTGACAAGAACAATTCTGATATATAATTTATTTTAAAAATAACGAATAAATTCATGTTATTCATTGGAAAAAATAAAGCCACAAATATCTATGGGAAAACCAGAAAACCAACAATAACGAGGTGGCATCTGACAGTGATTATACAATCATCAGTCTCCTACTCATATCATGTTCTGAAATATAAATATGGAAATCGCAATCGTAATTGTCCTAGCAACCTGTTGCAATGCTGGCGGACTGAATTTCATGATATATTAGGCATTCACATGGATAAATTTACAATTTGATTATGTAATAAATGCTTATCACATTTACTCATTCTGGTCAGATATAATGTTTGTTGTTAAGATCAAATCCCAAATTGAGCAATAACATTTTGGTTTTCATATGATTCATTTAATTTTCTTCCTTTCCTCTAATTTCTTACCTTTTTTACCACAAGAAATAAATATTTTAATTCAATTTGTGTAATTGTAAATAGCCATAGAAAATAAACGATCATTTAATTATCAGTAACATCTTTTATCTCTTTCTCCATTGACATATTTTTATTTTTAATTGTTTATTTTCAGACAATTAAATCAATATTTTGTCTTAAATTTAACACAATTTATATAAATATATTGATCAATGATCTGAAAAGAAATGAAGATTAAGGAAATTTTTCATTGGTTGGATTTAACTTTTTATTTTATAATTTATATTTATACATTTAAAAAAAAAGATTCAGTTAGAATTCATATTTTAAAGGCGAAAGATACAGTATAATTGAATTTTAAATTTAAGGCTTGTAATGTAAATTTATTTTTTATGTAGTGAAAAATTATTTGGAAAGGTTTAGATTAAATGATCGTAAAGAGTAAACAATAAGTGACTATTATTATAATGCTTTCTATTTAATTGCGAAATTTATAACTATTTTCTTAATAAAAAGGATATATATTTTGCACAAGTTGAAAACTCGCCAAAAGGTTTCAAGAACGCAACTGTGGTAATCATAAAAATTAGTAATTGATTTTGGGACTACCCAGGTAGAAGAAAACTGGCTTTTTAACACGTTTTGAATTATATGCACTATTATGTTTTATTTACTTGTCGAATAAATCCAGTAGGATAGTATTCCAATATGAAATCCTTTAACCCTTTGGGTACGGACTCCGTATATTTACATTTTTAGTAATTACATCGAGCATTGATTCCGTTTACATACAAACCACATATTTATAGTAAAACGACTGTATACGAAAACTGGAACGTTATTGTTGTAGAGTTCGTTGGTTTATATTTAAGTATTTAATGTATGATTGTGCTGTGTACAGGAAAATTGAAGAGCCCAGCCGAGTCACCAGTAAATAAACTGTCTCGGGACAGCTGAGGTGAATGGATGTAAGTTACAGAAAATTATGATAAACAAATGAGTAGAAACGATGATAATATAAAATTACAACTTTTATTTGAAAAACAATGAAAATAATACGCACTTTATGTTGTCGGTACAATTTGGAAATTAGATCTCCGATCACCTTCTTCTTTCAGATGTATAATAGTAATTAGAATAAGTATATTTTCTTTTCGGTAATTATATCTTCGGTCTCTTTCTTCTTTCAAATGTATAATAGTAATTAGAATAGGAATTTTTCTTTTCGGTAATTATATCTTCAATCACCTTCTTCTTTCAAATGTATAATAGTAATTAGAATAGGAATTTTTCTTTTCGATAATTATATCCTTAATCTCCTTCTTCTTTAAAATGTACAATAATAGTTTCTCCTTATAATTTTTTAAATAAAATTTTATGGATTTTTTATTTGTGATCCATTTTCTATAGCGATAAATTACTATGGTAAATTATCGCTATATAGTTTATTTTTTTTTAAAAAAAAGATAAAAAAATCTTCTCCACGTGCAACGTGTAGAATTGTTACTTACACCGGACCAAAACAACCAACAAATAAAATAAAATAAAATATAACAATACATTACAGTTATCATTGCAAATTTGAGTGATTGCTTTAATTTATTTTAAATAAATCACTAAAATACTAAAATAATATCTAATAAAGCATAATAGCGGAAAAACAAAAAAAATATGTATTCGTGTAAAAAAATGCTAAAAGAATTCGAGATATCAATGCGTTAAATGTAAAAGTACTTTTAAATGACATTTTTGAATGATTTTTAGAAGAAAATTATTTTCATAAAAAACCGTTTATCTAATTAATTATTTAATCTAATATTTAATTAGGTTAATGTATCCTTCAAATACTTATCAATTTAAAAATTACGAACTTTACCTATATCTTAAATATCTCTCGAACTCTACGAACTATGTAGTCACCTAAAGAAGAAATATAGAGACTAGATTGTAATATACAAAATTGGAAAAACTGTAGAAAAGGTTGAATTAAAAAAAAATTATTCATAGAACTCAGCACTTCTCCACTACTTCATCCTTAATGCATCAATAGCAGCGAAGAAAAGTAAGTTACAAGAACAAATATTATAGGAATTAAATTAAACGTAACTTCTTTTTTAAAGTCCTAAATGAGTAGGGTGGGTGGTTGAAATAAAACTCGACTAATTTTTCAAGGCATATAGACATTACCAAGTTAAAAGATCGAACTTAACATCTGTTCAGTGACTAGGGTTACCACCTTTTTCTCGACCGATATACGAACACTCAAACCAATTAAAAAAAAATAATAATTTAAATAAAAAATCAATTTTATAATAAGTGTATCTATAATATTTATTTAAATATTAATATTAAATGTATAAAACGAAAAAACAAAAACAAAAAATTAAAATTAGCACTTTTTATTTCATAATATATTAAATAAATATATCAGTCATTATGAAAGAATTATCACTTCTTCTTCTAGATATATTTTTTGTTACTTTTGGCAGCCTCAAGAAGCTTTGGTTTAGTTTTTATATAGTCATAAAATTCTGAGCAAGACATTTCAAAATTTAATTTCACTTGTAGTAATTTTTTAAATTATTTTACATGGAATTTAATTAATTGATAAAATAACCGAACATTTTAACGTTCGGTCTGGGTGCCAAATGAACAACGAACAATTCATTTGATTACCGAACTGTTCGCGCGAAAACCGAACGGGTGGTAAGCCTATCAGTGACGGATTAAGCTGTAGCCGAGCCCAAGACAAAAGTATTATATAAGAAATTTAAATTTAAAATTAATTTTTAAAAAATTCAATTAATCAGAATTTTAATTATATAATGGAGTACTCAGAAAATCTTAATGAGTTTTTCAAAAAAAATACTGAGCCTTAGTTTATTTAGCTTACCTGGTCAATTTGATAAACAGACTATCAGTTTGGATGAGGTATATATTCTTCATATTTTGTATATATATATATATATATATATATATATATATATATATATATATATATTTTGCAATATATAACTATAATAGGCAAAGAAATTTTATCATAAAATTAACTTTTAAGTGCACAACTTTGGATAAATATTAAAGTTATTTTCAAATTGTGCTTCCTTTACCGCAAGTGTGGTTCAAGCATTGAAATTTAGTTTTGCGGACTTATAAAATGTGCCTTTCTTTCATGTCTCATATAAAGTTTATATTATAAACTACTGACAAGTTGAAAGCACGCTGCCATCACAGATTAAAAAAGCTGTACTTGATATTTTGGTGTGACCGTTTTATTGCCCACTGAATTTTGCTCCACAAAACAGTTTCATTAACTGCTAACATGCGGATTTGAAACTGATACGATATATTAGCGCTCAAGGTAGGCTTACCACCGTTCGGTTTTTTGCACGAACAGTTCAGTAATCAAATGAATTGTTCGTCGTTCGTTTGGCACCCAGACCGAACGTTAAAATGTTCGGTTATTGTATCAATTAATTAAATTCCATGTGACAAAATAAAAAAAAATTAATTTAGCTTAAAAATATTGTTTTTATATTAACTAAATGCCACTACCTGTTTGTTAAAAAGTTAAAGTTAAGTTTTTGTAACGAGTTGTCTGCAATTTGTATGAAGGGTAAATATTGTGCTCTTAAAAATTTTCAGTAGGTTAGCCTAACTGTTAAGAAGTTAAAGCAGAACTACAAGTGAAATTAAATTTTGAAATGTCTTGCTCAGATGACTATATAAAAACAAAAAACCAAAGCTTCTTGAGGCTGCCAAAAGTAACAAAAAATATATCTGGAAGAAGAAGTGATAATTCTTTCATAATGACAAATATATTTATTTAATATATTATGAAATAAAAAGTGCTAATTTTAATTTTTTGTTTTTTCGTTCTATACATTTAATATTAATATTTAAATAAATATTATAGATACACTTATTATAAAATTGATTTTTTATTTAAATTATTATTTTTTTTAATTGGTTTGAGTGTTCGTATATCGGTCGAGAAAAAGGTGGTAACCCTAGGTCTTTTTAGAAAATTCATTACAATATACTTCTTAGCGCCGTTATTATATATAAAATTAAAAATTTCAATTGAATCTGATCCTGGAACTTCCAGAATGTTAAAAATGTGTTTTTTCCAATTTATACAATTTTTAATTTTTTTAAAATGACCTGGTATCAAACTTTATTTATACAAAAAATTTATAAACAAAACGAATGACATGCGTAAATTTCGAGATATTTAATAGTCAAATATATAATAATATTTGAAACTCCATGAAAAAAGGGTAATGAAATTGCTTTTCTCGTTTGGATCACTTCAACTATCAAATGATATTGAAGGGTTCTTGGACTATATAGGTCGAGAATATTCACCTTTATAACTGCTAACCAAGCGGTAGGGAGTTTTTTTAATTCAATGGTTTGACCAAGAATTCAATCAATTTAGGCAGACCTCGTTTTATAACACCGTTCAAAATGAGTTCTTTGGCTTGTAATCAATACTAACATATTTGGAAGTCCCAATTATGGATTTGAGAGCTTCTCTTACATTATTTTCTATCAATTTTAAACCAAGAGTAACTTTAACTAAGTACTTAAAATCACGAAAACTCTACAATTCTAAGAGTAATTTGTTCCATAATGTTTGTTAAACATAAATAAAACCTACAACTCTATTTGACAAGGGTAATAACCAGCACAGTGAACCCTATTTTCGGTCGATGGAGAAGTTCATATTTCACGAGCGTCTTATATCAACATTAAATGTGATATTAGATGTTTTATTTAAAAAATTATATTTCAAGTAACACCCAAAATTAATTAGTTAAATAAAAATAATAAAAAACATTTTACTCTGAAATCCGTTTCTAGACAAGAGCTCTCCTTTAACTCTGTTTTATTCTATCCTAGCTTGAGATTTTTTATTTGGGCCTATTTCTTGATTATTAACTCTATACTTTCATACTTTCTATAGGATTTCTCATTTATTTTTAATAAGTCTTTTAACTAATTAATTTCACAATTATAATTAGGCCTTTGTTTCTTGATTGTTGATATCCTATTCCAGGGGTGGGCACGCATGAGGTCCTCGAGAGCCAAATACAGGTTTTCCATGTATTACAAAGAGCCACAACATATAAAATCAGATCTCAATGGAGCCACACAGCTCATCAAAGAGCCGCACTTGCCCACCCTGTCCTATTCTTCGATTCGCAATATAACTTTCTCTCTTCTTAAAATTTTACTCCTTAAATTCACCCGTTTTAAATTGGGTGATAGCCGCGTATACTTCTTTAATCGCTACATCCAGATCCTGTCAAACCAGATTTACTTTGGGTTATATCTCTACTACCACAATATGTAACTCGATTTCCACGTCCACTAGTAGAGCTTGGAGAAGTTGCATGAAATCCCTGATTCCACATTCTGACGCGTTATTCTTACCACACTTGTTTCGCTAAATGGAATCTGCAGGGCCCCATATGACGAATTTGATATCCTGAAAAACTATACATTTATGCATATATATGTATTTTAGTGTTTAAATAAAATAGAGAAACCGCCTTTTCTGGAACACCTATAATTGATTTTATCCACTAATTCTAACTTCACTTTTTTCTCTTTCACTATTCTTTGAATAACTCTATTCTAAAATTTTATCTTAATCCAACCGGCATCTAGCTACCAGTACACCTACTTTTTATACCAGTCTCTCTTCTACAAATTTTCAAAATAAAATAATAAAATTTGGCTTAACACTTAATCAAGCAGGTGACTTTTCGAATTTATATCCCAAGACTCTGCTCAGCTAATTTAATTTTAAGAAAACTAATCCCATTATTTATTTTCGAGGAAATACTAATTTCATTATTTTTCTTATTTATCGCTCGGGTTTTTACATAGTTTCAAATTTCCACATAGCTTAGTGGTCAATCCTGATGCTAATTATCGCGTCTGCGTGCACGTTGTTTTTGAAAGTGTACTTATTTTATGTGTGCGTACACAGATGCGAACAATCTTTCTTGAATTTATTGATTTATTGATTTGTTTTGGAATTTTCTGGAAGACATAGACCCTGAAAACCACAGTAAAAATAATAATAATAATAATAATAATAATAATAATAATAATAATAATAATAATAATAATAATAATAATAATAATAATAATAATTGTAATGTATTGTAATATCTTATTTTTTTTATTTGTTAGTTATATGGTTTAAATGTAAACTACAATCTCACACGTTGCACGTGGAGAAGAATTTGTTTTTTATTTATTTTTTTTATTAAAAAAATTATATAGCGATAATTTACCAAGGTAAATTATCGCTATAGAAAATTGATTGAAAAGGAAAATAATCAATAACATTAAAGCAACAAGATTTGTAAAAATTAAAGAATATTCAATTCAAAGTTAATATAAACCATATCCATCAAATAACCAAGAACAATCCATTCAAATCTAATATAAACAATATCCACCAAATAATCAAGAATACTCAATTCAAAGTTATTATCCACCAATATTCATCAAATAACCAAGAACAATCCATTCAAATCTAATATAAACAATATCCACCAAATAACCAAGAATATTCAATTCAAAGTTAATATCTACCAATATTCATCGAATAACAAGGACTATCCTAAACAAACTTAAGATACATTAAGGTTGATTAATTAGTTGATTGTAATAATTAATAATTAATTGTAATAATAATTGTAATAATTAATTGTTCCATTATATTATATTATTTTTATTATTCCCCTTTCTTTTTTGGTTATATAAAACAATACATACACGCACCCCGATTGTCCCGCTCCAATATTTTTCTAAACGGTGACTCTTTCGGGTTCTTCAAGCTTCTAGTGATATAGCATCGTGAACTTCACAACAATAATAATAATAATAAAAAGAAGAAGAATTAAAATAACAATAATCAAAATAATATAGAGTTTTATCAGAGGTCTCGACTGGTTGTCTGATGTTTTTACTATTAACCTAAGTTAAATTAAACCGTTATCTCGAGCGGCTTTGAAAAAAAGTTATGGAACATTTCTTTCCATTTTTTAAATGTCACATTTGAAAGAAAGTCAACCAATACAAACAGAAATGAATCTTGAAAAAATAAATACGAACAATTACAACATCATTTAAATTAAAAATTAAAGTAATCAAGGTTATGTTATAGAGCAGGGGTGTCCAACACGCGGCCCAAAATACTTTACTCTTTAGCCCAAAGTAAAATTTAAAAAAGTAATATTTTTCACATAAAAATCCGAGAATTTTACAAGAATATATCAGTATATTTACATCATATTTAAATGTTCCATATACTAAATATGGATGAGCATTTTACGTTTGTTTTAATAATATTTACTTTCCTGAAAATTAAATACTCCAATAACAGGAAATAAATAAAAATACTATTACAGTTTATTAATACACTAAACAGGCTTCAACTAGATTTTTTTCTGGAATTAAGACTAAAATGCAAAATGCGACTGCGTGATAAGTTTAATTTCGTACGTACACGACGTGTGCATTATTCTAACATTAGTACACTAATACGTACGAACGTGTTGATTCATTTCATGTAAAATTAGTAAAGATTTTATTCTCATTGATAACATATAATTTGGAAGACAGAAAGTAAGTATTTCTATTTGCAACTACAATTCCTACAAATATTTTTTTCTTACCGACATTCATGGGCGTCCGCAGGAATTTTTCAAGGGGGGGGGCAAAATAAACAAAGTAGAGAACTGCTACATATTAATGTACCGTAGAGTGCCGAATAGTATACCTCCCCAAATAGTGTACCAGTGGTATACTATTTTTAAAAAAGTGCTAAATATTATATCATGGTACACTAATTGGATTTCAACATAAAACAAAAAAATTAATGATTTTGGCATCTAATTAGTGTACCATGATATAATACTTAGCACTTTTTTATGCAATTAAAAAAAATTATTATGTTGATATTTCTTTGTCAAGTGGTTTGAATTTTAAATTTGAATTGGTTTGAATCCAGTATAATATGGGTTTTTCCTTTGACTATATAAATATCGCCTGCTAGTTGTACCCTTTATTGCTAGCAGCACCCTGCTGGCGCCACTTATGTTGAACGACTTTTATTTTAAAAATATATTAAAATGACAGATCGTTAGCAGTCCATCCATATATATAGTCAAAAGTTTTTTCATAAATTGATGTTGACATCTATGACCAATTATTAAAAACAAGCATCCTACAGAGCAATTTCTTGCAAATCAATGTCAGAATTGATTAATAAATATAACAATAAAAATTATAAAGTTTTGATTTTGTGTGTTTAAGCAAGTTGTTGTGGATCTTACCGATAAATTGGTAAATTTTATTTTGTGTAGCTGTTTTTTAAAAATTAGATAGTTTATTATAATTTTTAATTGCAGTTCGCCCATGTCACCAAAACAAAAACGAAAATCTATTACTATCGGAGAAAAATTGAAAATTGTGGCCCGAGCAAAGCGTGGTGAGTCGCTAAATTTTTTACAAAAACAAACAGGTTATCAACGATCACAAATAAGAAAATGGATTTCTAAAGAAAATGATTTAATTCAATCAAAACGCAATCAGAAAAGAGTAAGGGGTGGTGGGCGAAAGCCTGCTTTTCCTGAAGTGGAAAAATTGGTAATTGAATGGTTTAAGAGTCAAAGAGAAAAAAAACTGGTTGTCAACTATAATATGTTTAGGAGGAAAGCGAAAACAATTTTCAAAAATATCGGGACCCCTACAACAATAAACGAATTTTCATGCAGCAACAAATGGATCCGAGGAGTTTGCCGTCGAAATAAAATTTCATCAAGAAAAATTACACACCAAAGCCAATAAGATAATTCTTCACCAATTGAAATTCACAATAAAGTGAAAAAATATCCTTCAGCAATTAATCAAAAAAGTGTAAATATTCCGAAAAATTTAATATTTAATATGGATGAAACTCCATGTTATTTTGATATGACCTACGGCCGAACGCTTCATTTTCAGGGAGAAAAAACAGTTGATGGTTTAAATACAGGTCATTGTAAAAATAGATTTACTATCGTATTGTGTATTTCTGCAGCTGGTTCTATTATCCGAACGCAAATTATTTTAAAAGGTCTCAAAAAGATTCCAAAGGTAAAGTTGCCAAAAAATATTGATTTAGTAGTGAGTGATGGGGGTTCTATGACAACTGATTTAATGATGAAATGGATACAAAATTGTTATAGCCAACAATGCAATACTTTTAGACGCGAAAATTCTTTGCTGATTATGGATTCATATGGTTGTCACTTGAAAGACGTGATAATAGAAAACTTAAAAAAGTGTCTTGCAGAAGTTATAATAATTCCACCAAAAACCACATCCTTTTTGCAACCACTAGATGTGTCGATCAATTATCCATTTAAAAACGCTTTAAGAGCCGAATGGAACAATTGGCTAGCAGAAGCACCTGAAGAATATACAAATAAAGGTTATCGAAAAAGGCCAAGTTACCAAAATTTGGTGGATTTTACTGCAGCAGCGCTGAAAAAAATTTCTCCTGAAATCATAATGCGATCTTTTGAATGTTGTGGGATTGGGGAACGTGGACTAGAAATTCCTTTATCCAAATTAAATAAAAAGTTAGAAGCAGTGTTAGCTTTTGATGAGGTTTTACAACAGAGGTCTGAACAGACTCTGGTCCTGGAAGAAGAGGAATATCAAGAACATCCTGACGAGGAATATGAACTGCTATTTCAGGAAGAATTTTCCAGCGTTAGTACTGAAGAAATTTTATTGTCATCATCAAGTATTGAAGATGATTCTAACTGTGACGATGAGTCGGATTAAAATATTAACATTACCTACTTGTTATTGTGTTTAATTTAATTAATTTGAATTTTGTCATTAAGTAATGAAAAAAGTTTAATAGGTATAGTCAATAGGTATAGTCTAACCTATATGGTATAGTCTAATCGTATACCAATTATTATACCATGGTATAATAAACCAATTAGTATACCATGGTATAATAAACCAAATAGTGTATCTGGTATAATATTTGGATTTCAAAGTAAATCAAAATTTTGGCGTTTTCCATATAGTGTACCATGGTATTAAAATTGGCACTCTACGGTAATACTTAAACATACAACAATTAGTATCATTTAAATTCTTGTTATGTTCATTTACGAAAAGAAATTGTTACTATATATAATCAGATATATAATCAGATTAATAGTATATTGATGATTTCAATTAAAGTCATTTTTATCGTTGAAACATTAATGTGATTTTGGGAATAAATAGAATCAAAAAACGTAAAAAAAGTTCTTTTTTGTATATTTTTCATAAATATTTATTCAATTATAAAACAAAATTACAGACTTATTCATAAATATTACTTTTTTGAAAAGAAATTGCAAACGTCTGTGATCTTGACCAAATTTATTGATCACTTTGTTCATTATTTTTTGCTTTTTTTACTGTCATTGATTCTGTCACGATGAACACTCATCGTGCAAAGTCCAGAAAGTCTATTTTCACACATTGTTGACCTTAGCCACGTTTGGACTCTTCTCAGTGTGCTAAATGATCTTTCAACAGTGCAAGTTGACACTGACAATGTTAAAGCAATAAGAACTGCTTTCTTAATAGCTGGAAAAAGGTCTGTGAATTATAATAAATCCATCATTATTCCATCGCGACTTTTGATTTCAAAATCCGGCTTTTTATTTGACCACATCTCAAACCAAGTGCTTGCCTCAGAATCAAAGTTTTCAATATCATACTCCATTATGATGTTTTCTGTGTGAGTTTTGAATTCATCTTTTGAAAGAGAATCAATTGTTATTATATGAACAGTTGAAATTATGATTACAAAGCAAGAAGTTATGGTGAAACATGCAGAATTTTGGCAAAAGTCTATCAAATGGCTGCTAAAGAAGAATATTTTTTCCGAAAATATCAGAGTCATTTTAAAATTTAGAAAACGATACATTAAAAAATAGTCACAACTTCAATTAAAGAAGATGAGAACGGACAGTTCATAATTTATAACTATAATCTCACAGATTTTATTTAAATATTTTCAAAATACTTTTAAAACACACTCGAAGGATTTCATCAAGTAGCAAAATAATTTAAAAAAATAATTTAAAAATAATTTAAAAGAAAATTTTTATTCTAACAAAATACATTTTTGTAAATATTGACAAAAAAACTTTTTAATTTCTTTTTCTTTTTTTTGTTCATGTAGAGGTTTTCATCTTTCTTTATGCATTCATAATACGAATCAAATAACCAATTTGGAGTTATGCATATTACTTTTGAGTTTTTATTCTTTATTTTCAATTTTTTACACGAAATTACCTTTGTCACCTCTAAACAATATTCTTTTTCAATTTTGCCGCCCATTTTCTCCACAATTTTCTCAAGAAAATAATTTGATATTTCTTCATTATCAATTTCTCCCACAAAAATTATTTCACCTTCCAATATAAATTTTCTTTTTTGTTCAATTACATGCCGAATATCGGGGAAACATTTTGAAACGGAATGATTTAAAAGGAATTTATGATAATATTTGAAATAATCTCTATGCATTTTTATTAGGTTTGCAAACAACAACATCAAGCAATTATCATCTGTTTTTAATGCTCTTAAATTTTTCCGAAATTCTACGGTTGAGACGTCTTTGATAGTTTGATAATATTTAAAGGGTTTTATGTGCATTACTGTCAAATCGTCATTCCACACCTTAAATAGATCATCAACTGGAATTATCATACTTCTACAAAACGGATACATTTGAAGAATGGTTTGAGCCTTATTGTTACCTTTTATTAAATCTTCTCTGGTAAATATTCTTTTACCAAAATATCTTTCATTTGGATCAATTAGTTCCAAACATTTTCCTACGTATTCTTTAGTTCCTGATGACATGAGATGCAATTCAAAAGTTTTACTCATTTCATTTAAAAATTTTTCTAAATTTGGCCTTTTTTTTAAATAAACTGTTTTTGTTACACCAAAAAATTTTATTTTAAAATTGAAATCGTTGTTTGGTTCAATTGGAGCTTTAGAAACAAAACTAATTGTAGAAATTAATGTCTCATCTAAATCACATACGAGAACAAGTTTTTCTTGATCTAAAAGATTTAAAAAATAATTAATGTCAAATTTCATTTTGTCACATATAATTTTTTGTGAGTAACATAAACTAAATTAAATTATTTTTATTTATTTCTCTCAAATTTCATTGGTTTTAATTATTTTAAAATTTATGAATTCGTTTAAAATAATCTAAAATATATTTATATTATTAGCTCGATTTTTATTCAAGGTTTGTTTTTTTAATAAATTATATTTTAAGAATAAATAAAAATTATATTATTTGAGTATATTATTGAAACTTTTAAATAAATAAAATTTTTAAATAAATTATATTTTAAAAATATTTAAACATTATATTATTGGAGTATAATATTGAAATTTTTAAAATTTTGTATAACCCAGTTTTTTAATATTGTAAGATAGATTTTACTTTTTACTCATCATACAACATTTGCTAAAGATTTCCAACCTATTCGTAAAAAATAAAATAAATTAAAATAATTTTTGACTTAAATTTAATGAAGAAGTATCTAATTTTAAAACGAGAACTTATTTAAAAAATAATTTAATTGTAAAGTGTAATTTAATAATAATTCCCAAATTAAACTTTTTTTCAATTTTAAAATAAAATGATTATAACTAGATATTTTTAAAAAATTCCATATTAGCTTATAATACTTTTTAAATTATTTTCCAGAGAAAGTGACATTCTTTATATAATTTTTTATTATAAATTATCAATGCTTTAGTAAACGTATTTTATTTTAATTTAATAAATTCTTTGACCTAATTTTTGAATTTTACTTTCTTTCTCACTGGTTCTTGACTTACTATAAAATGTATTACGTCATTTATAATATAAAGTATGATTGAATAATATTTTTAGTAATTACATGACATTTTAATATCTAATTTTTATTAAAGCCTGTACTGACAAAAAACATGAAACGTCAAAAACTGGAATGGGCTCGATTTCAATTGCACATGGGTATGGATGATTGGAACTATTGAAAGTATCCATTATGTGATACTATAGTATGCAGTCCTTATATAATTTATGTTGCAGATTATCTTCACGGATGAAACTTGTGTAAAAGTGTCAGAATGTTGTGCACAATATGTTTGTTGGGAACGTGAACTGTCCAAAATCATCAGCGATTCAGAGAACAAGCAAGTTTTGGGGTGGTCTTAGCCGATGTGGTTGAGGACCTCTCTGAGTACTATGAATGGTCAGACATACATTCAGGTTTTAGACCAGTGTCTTTTCCCATAATCATATGCAACTTTTAGGGTTGGGATAGTCTAAATTGCATAAAATATAGCCACAATAGGTTAAGACAGTGTTTCCCAACCTTTTTTAGCTCATGTCCCCCCTAGCTGAATTTTCTTTTCTTTTGTCCCCTCTATGCAAAACATTTTACAGTTTTAAAAAAATTTCCAACTAATTTTTTTGATATACATAATTAATAGATAAAGATTAATTTTTTTATTCAATGAGACAATTGACTCTGATGGTTACTGCAGAGTGATTTAATATTAGGTTCGAAGTTGGTAAGTTTAAGCCTTAGATCTCCTCTTTCGATGATATCTAAACGATTTCTCTTCTTGATAAGTAAATCATTAATTACACTAAATATAATGAAAAGAATATTTTTTCGATCTATAATAAAAAAGACATAAAACTAAATAAGAATTGGATATTAAAATTTCGTAGACTATTCTCGAATTTTACTGAAGAAAATAAAGAAAACGTAACTCAAACCTAAAATTAACATATATTCCCTAAAATTGAAATTGCCCCCAAGTGGGGCGTGGGCCCCACGTTGGGAAACACTGGGTTAAGAGATTATTTCAAATATTATCATAAATTCCTATTAAATCATTCCGTTTCAAAATGTTTCCCCGATATTCGGCATGTAATTGAACAAAAAAAAAAAAAAAAGAATATTAAAAGAGAAAAAAGGTAAATGTTTGGAAAAAATTGCTTATCGAAGTTACAAAATTTAATCAAGATGAATTCTTGACAATCATATACTGTCATCATTCTTGATTCTCGATTTGGCACGAAAAAAATGAAATTGCAGAAGAAATCTGCGAACAATTAGAGCAAATGTTATAAAAAGGACATTCAGATGAAATGCTATTGGATAATTATTTATCTTTTTAGTTTGAGACATTATATGAAAATCAAAACAGAATATAGAACCTTTAACAGACGACCTTGTAATCATAAGAATCCCTAAAAAAATAAAAAAAATATAGTAACACGTGTACTACATCATATTTTAAAAACACTCCATATACGATACAATACTTCAAAAATATCAAAATGTATGAAAATTCAGAAAACTTTTCAGATAAAGTTTTGGTAAGGGTTGATCAATGAAATGAAATACTGTTAAGGATACCTAAATAATGAATAACTTTATAAATAAATAAAATAACCTTGGGGAAAACCGATAAGGGTATTAGGATAAGCCTCTGGAACTTGGAAAAGAAAACGGAGGAGAAAAAAAATTGAGAAATGTGAAAG
>CAUHTR010006281.1:0-16842 GCA_959609185.1 Schmidtea polychroa
TTTTTAAATCAGTGATATTTATTGGTAAAAATGATTAGGTATGTTTAATAAGATATATATAATATTATATATATATATAATATATATATATATAATATATATATATATATATATATATATATTATATATATATATATATATATATATTATATATAGTATATATTATATACTTTGTTCGTTGAGTACTTAAACAAAATAGTATAACTGAACTTCAATAATAATGTTTAAAATTTTTATTATAATTTAAATGAAAATTCTTTTAATAATCTTTGTAAATTTTGTAGATTGATTTTTTTATTTAATAAGTAAAACAAGTTTTTTTGACCTATAAACTCAGTATATACGTGTTGTTTAACTTAATCAGTTTGTAGCAATTTTAAAATTTTTTAAATTTATGTAATTTAATGGCTGAAAAACGGCGTCTACAAGGAGAGATTGATAGAACTCTAAAAAAAGTAAATGAAGGTAGAATGTCATTTAAGGTATTTAACTAATTTGTAATGCTTTCTGTAAATTTGGATATAAAAATTTATATAAAATATTTTTTAAATTAGGAGACTCTTGATAAATTTGAATCTTCAAATAACCATGCTCAAAAAGAGAAGCACGAAGCTGATTTAAAAAAAGAAATTAAAAAACTACAAAGATTCAGAGATAATATTAAAACTTGGTTAGCATCCCCAGACGTTAAAGATAAAAACCCAATTAACTGATATGAGAAAATTAATCGAATCTGATATGGAAAGATTTAAAGTCATTGAAAAAGAAACAAAGACAAAGGCTTATTCCAAAGAAGGTCTCTATACTGAAACCAAAAAAGATCCCATGCAGAAAGAGAAAGAAGATCATCTTGAATGGTTAAAATTCAAATATCTAAATATCTAAAAATATCGAAGTTTGTGATTTTGACATTCTTAAATTAAATCCAGTTAAAAGAAAAGAAATGCTGAAAAAGACAAATTGAATGATTTAAGCCAAAAATTAGGAATGTTTAAAAACCATTTAACTAAACAGGAAACCCTTATGAGATTACTTGACAACGATAAAATAGAGTTGGATAAAGTCAAAGATTTCAGATACACTTTTGAAGACTTTATTAACAATCCCGATCAAGAATTATATAAAAGTGATCAAGGTTTATTCATCTACGATGAATTGAATTTAGATGAACTTTCTGCTGACATATCTATAGCAGCTGATCTTGATATATCAGGCAAATTAGATGGATTAAATATTGAAGCGCTAGTTACTAATATTTTACCTCTGTTTCCTGACAAAAAAGAAATTGTGAATGACAAAATTGAAATACCAATTGAAATACCAATTCAGTTAGATGATCCTGTTATTGAAAAAATTAGTCAACTAAAGATCTCTGAGAAACCGAAAGAGAAACCTCAACCAAAATTTGTTAAACCAAAACACAACTCCGAAACTGTTACAAATGACAATGGAAAATTAAAACAGCAATCAATTACAGTCACTTCTACTCCAATTAAGAACTGCTCCGTTCCGCTTGACAGTTCGGATTACCTATCGATCACACAATATTAGCGATTCATCGATAAAAGAAACGCCAATAGAAGCTCCCATATCAAACTTAGTATCCTGTCATCATGTCAATACCGCAAACACGCCGATTCTAGAAACAGTCTCCACTATCGATACTCCCATTGTCAAAGAAAGCTATATCACTGACGTTATAAAATCAACTGTCAGTGTCCCAGAAACTTTCTCCGTTGTCAGTACCGCAGCAAGTTACATCACCACGTTTTCTGCAACTCATGAGCCTGTTGTAAAAGTTGCGCCAATCAAACCAAAATTAGAAGCTTCTTTGCCCCCGCATTTATTGGAAAACTCAACCAGTCAACCATATTTCGAAATCAACAATTACATGCCGATGATGCCGCAAATGATTTGAATATCAACCCGTACGTTCATCGATCTTCCATTCCGAACCTGCTGGAACATTCCAGTATTTCCACAATGTGCCTGGCCCGAATATCTCGATGAATAAGGACAACACAATCGACATGATTCTCGAACCAGGCGACGCTATGTCACCGTTTCGCAACCATAGTTTCCAGAATATCGATTACTATAACAACCAGATTGCGGCAATGGAACACGGGCGTTTGAAACAACCCTAACGTCAGATTCCGAGAAGTCCAGACTAATAATTTACAAGAACGAAACCCAAATCCCGGATTATTTCCCGAAGGACCCGATTCCCAGCAGTGACTCCGAGGATTACTACATGAAACTGGATTCCGATACGCTTTTTTTCATTTTCTATTATTTCGAAGGCACAAAAGCACAATATCTGGCAGCGAAAGCATTGAAACGGATGTCGTGGCGATTCCACACCGGTCACATGTGCTGGTTCCAACGCCATGAGGAACCGAAACAAATCACCGACAATTCCGAGTCGGGAACGTATATTTTCTATGATTACGAGTCGATGAGTCGACAGAAAAAAGAAAATTTCACTTTCAGTTACAATTATTTAGAGGATAAAGATTTTTGAATTTTACTGATATATTCTATCAGGTCCTGTACGGTTGTCTTAATATGTTCTTTCGTTACTATTATTATTATTATTGCTGATGATGATGTACTTTTCGGATTTCAATGTGATATATACATATATATATATATATATATATTGTGGAAATGATCTGGTGGAAATTTATGTTTTTTCAGATTTGATTGTTGTCGGTGCGATAAAATTTGGATTTGATTGGCTGTTATTTATTTTTTGTTTTTGTGATTTTCAAAAGAATTTTTGGAATTTCGAGATGAAACTCAATAAATACTAATCCGATAATTTGCAATGGGTTGCATTCCTATAAACATTTATTTCAATGCAATATGCATGGAGAAACCGATTGATCAGTTTAGGTACCACCGGTGCGTATATACAACATTGTAACGCTAACTGATTTGAATAGATTCGAAACGCTTAGACCAAAAGCTAATATGGCAAGAAATTTTGATTTCACATAATTTTTACTTTAGAACATTCAAAGATTATGTCAATTATCTCTTAATTGCTTGCCGGCATATATTTTTTAAAAATAATATTTGCCGCGATTACGTGGTAATTTAATTTCGAAATCTTTAATAACGGAAAATTAATTGTGTTATTGAATATATAACGCATAACAAACAGAGGTCCGGACATAAAGGATTTTCCCCTAGGCTTCGCGCTTTCATATTTCTAACAATTATTAGTACCTATGGCAAGTTTTTGAAACCAAATTCAACGATTTTTACAAGTCGAATGTTAACGTAGGTCTTTCCCTGCATTAATATATAGGTCAATGTTGTTTCTTTACATGTCATGTCATCTGCTGCGTAAAGTGAAAGAACAATAATGCTCATGCTCTCCGTCGAACGCAGCTTTTGCAAATTAAAGTTAATTAATAATCTAAGATAACCATGAAACAAGATAGGTTAGACGGGTGGATATGTTGTAAATAGAGCAAGAAGTAACAAATATATTTTGATGACATTATCGAGGAATTAGCAGTAAAAAAGTGTGTACGAAATAAGAATAAAAAATATTATGTTTATGTATGTATATTATTGAATATATTAAAGAAGTAAATATTTCTTTAAATAAATTTATAAAATTATTTTCATATATAATTTTTTCTTTCTCATGAAGTCGCAGACACACAGATCGTAATAAATAATTTAAGTTCACCAAGAGATATGAGTGAGATTCTAGGAAATTTTATTAAGCCTATGAATTTCAAAACGTCAAGTACTGATCAATCTTTAGATTCTTCGAGAACTATCTGATGCATGCAGGGTACCTTCTCAGCGTTGGTATTTCTAATAAAAATTCTCACTCGAAACACTTGTCAAATAAACTGGCCAATTTAAAAAAGATATTTAAAATTTAATCTGAACAGCTTCAAACATAGCTGCTTTTTACTTGAGGCTCTTAATCTTGTTTTCTTCTTTCACAGTTAGTCCAGGGTCCCCTATCTTCTCACCTGACATTCTTCTCATGAACAGGGGTCTCCTCTACTGAAATTCCATATTGGTCTCATTTTAAAAGCACATGTGAACGTTTTCTCAACTAGATGATAGCGCTGCTCGTACTGAAAAAATCTTAGTGTTTCTAGCTTTGTCAAAACCTTGTCAAGAGTTTAGCCCTTAGTCAAAGGGCACAGCTGTCTAAGATAAACTTCATCAAGTATATCACCAAAAGTGAAGGTAGCACAGAAAGGTGCAATTGCAGAAACCAAAAAAATTTTCATCTCGATCACAGAGCTTCAATTGCCACCTCAAATTCATCGAATTTTAATTTAATTATCTACTGCAGCATGATGAGCATTAAACATCTCATCTCACACAAATTAAGTGGTACACAGATCTATTGATAGTTTTACTGTTCTTTTTTTCAAGATTACTTGTAAATCCAAATCCCCGTGAATTCCAGCCATAGTTGAGCGCGTCATATCATAATGTCGAGTCCGTCTTTTTTTCAGATTTCTCTTTTAAAGGGAAAAATCTCACGAACACTTCTCTTACTTCAACTTCCAAAATACTGTAACTTTAAAAATTAAAAGATTTTTAAAAATCAAAATAAATATCAATATCGGTTTCAAAATTTCCCAGGCAAAATCTATTTACAATTCTATTACTTTTATCAATAAAGAAAATACAAATCTATAAATTTAGCAACAATAAAAACACATGCTAAATTTATGTCAGTAATATTGATAATTGTAAAAATATTTAATAGATTGAAAAATAAAACTGCCATCTCAAGATATCAGATATACAGCTTTCATATTCACATTAGAGATATGTTTAATGAAGATTTATTGAATTGAGCAAGTTTTACTTTGGACGGTTTCTTTGAATGGCCGAACAGGTTTAGCTACTTTAAAACCTTAATAAAAAAATATTATTTTAATTATAATTTTAAGAGTGAACATTAAAAATTGCTAATTTTTTAAAAATATTAAATTGATAATAATGATAATAATAATAATTTAGGGGTTGCATAAAAACAGAAATTTAAAAGTGCAAAAATTCAAATGCAAAGCAGATTAAACTTAAAAATTTTAATCCGAGGTGAAATTAATTAAAATCAATATTTTATGAGAAAAGTATGAATGGGTAACAAATAAAAGTTAATGACGAAATAATAATTAAATAAAGGGGAAATTACTAAATCGAATTTTTTTGTCGTTTATTACAAAATAGAACACTTTTTTTAATAAATTACAAAATAGAATATTTTTTAACTAGATTACAAAAATAGAACACTGTTTGAATAAATTACAAAAATAGACATTTTTTAAATAAATAACAAAATTAGAACATTTTTTTGAATAAAAAAAAAATAACTTGGCCACCAAAGGTCAAAAATTTATTAATGAAAAATATTCACATAACAAGTATGTCAGGCCAAATATAACAGGCAAGCTGTTATATGGGTGGTAAATCTTCGTGAGTGCTCTTTTTAAGGATGCTGGCACTATCATCCTTTTTCTGTATTTATACTTGGGTTATTAGTAGAATCCTCTGTGGTTCTCGTATGTCTTTCTGGAGCACTTTATTACTCTTTCAATCATTTTGCTCTTTATTGGCATGTACTCCTCATATCTGATTCCGAGCCTTCTGAATATGTCGCCGTTTCTTTTGTCCCATGTTCCGAGGGAGCATACCACGAATGTTTCGACTGTTGTGTATATGTTTATTGCTTCATGTATATCTTGTGCAAGTTTTCTGTATTTGTTTTGATTTTTTGTCCTTGATGCTTCTATTGTTACTTGGTCATTGAATGGGCATTTTATGTCTATTATCATAATGTGTTCTTTTAATCTGACTACAATGTCTGGCTTTAACATTTCTTTTGCTTCTTTTGGTTTTTTCTCTACTTCATAGCTGATTTCCTTTTTTTAGAATCTCCTCTGGTGCTTTTTGTACCTCATTGTGTTTGTTGGTCCTCATTCTAGTTCCTCTTACACACATATTCAGGACATGAATTGATGACTCATGAGGATTTTCGAAATTTCTGCACTTTGTGCTTCCTAATCTGCCTCCTTCGTTGGATTGTTTCATGTTTATGTCCAACATGTTTGCACGAGCCTTAATTATGAATCTCCATTCAAAGTCTTTTAGGCATTTCGGCATTTTCCACTCTGTGTATTCAGATTGTGGTAGTCTAAGAATGTGACCTTGGCAGTTTGCCTGTTTCCATTTTTGGAAGTATGCCTCTCGGATCATCCAATGTAACTTTTTGAGGCCTCGTCCAAAAATGGTGGAAAGACTTCCTCTGGTTTTTCTTGCGAATTGCATTTTATGCTGCACCCGGTACCAATATTTCGTATTAGAAATGTTAGCTTTATATCGTGGTCCTTGTACAGTTGTGAGATTGCATTTTTCACTCTATCAAGCCAGGATTTTTTGGCTGAGTTTGATCTTTTATGCTCATATGTTCCATCTAACCATTTTAATGCATCTGATATTGAGTTGATGGGGATTTCCGTTCTTGTCTCGGCTATATCGATCAATTCTTCCGTTATTATATTTACTATTGCCAAGTGGCTGCTGTTCATTAGCTTAAGAACCTAGGAAATGTTTGGATCATTTGCTCGTCTACGATCTTGGTAATGCCTATTCCTCCTTTTTCTGTAGGGGAGTAGAAGATGGCATCCATCAGAGGGCTCTTATGTTGTAGATCTAGCACCTCTTTATCTTTTATCAACATTCTTATTTTGTCGTCGAATTTTTCAGCTTCTGTTTTTGATATTTCTTCAGCTTGTAATATGAATATAAATTTTGAGTGACAGAAGATGTTGTATGCTTCTATCTTTTGATGAGCTCTTAGGGATGATTTGAAAATACTGGTTGCTTTGGCTTCAACTTCTTTGAAGATCACGTTGAGGTCGTGATCCCAGTCGGATCAGAATTTACTTCATTAAAAGAGTCTTACGATGCATTTGCATCATCAGCATTCAAGAGCAAAATTGGATTTCGAGTTGGGCAAAGAAATGCAAAATCTCTAAGCTTAAAAATGCAGCGAAACAGATTGTGACTTCAAAGTTTCGGCACGGTTTATTCTTCGTACATCGACCACGAATTAGAAGAATTCAAGCTCCGTTTGAAACTCAATAAAACGGATCTTAATCATATTGTTTTGTATATTATCAGTTGTTTTTTTAAATGTTCTATTTTGTAATTTATTCAAAAAGTGTTCTATTTTTGTAATAAACGACAAAAAAATTCGATTTTTGTAAATGCCCCTTAAATAAAAAGTAATTAACTTATTAATTCAGCGTTTCCCAAAGTGTATTCCGCGGACTGATAGCAGGGGTTCCGCTAACTTTTTGTAAATAAATAAATAATTTTTAAAAAAAGATTTATAAATAAAGATTAATAAATAATTCTCGATTTTATTCGATCCAAATTAAAATTCAATTTTTTTTTCAAAGGGAAACCACAGTTTTTTTAATTATATTGTTTTAAAATACGCATTAAAAATACGAATTTCAAATTAGTTTTAATAATATTTGATAAAAGTTAAGTTATTTTTTCAATTTTTGAAAATAATCGTATGAGTATTTTTTTATTATCGATAAATTTTGTGAATAGTTAACCCAAAATTTTGTGATGATGGAACGTTGGTTAAAACAAGGGACTTTAAAAAATAAAAACATTTCAATAAGTATACTTACTGCTGACAACAATATTGCTGAAGATATTGTTAGGTTCGATGTGGTATTCGATCTAACACAAAAGGTTCGACTCCACAATTATATAATAGGTTACGCGTAAAATTTTTTATCAAATAAATAAATAATAATATAGTTTTTTCAATTATTTATTTATCTAAATAAATTACACAATCTTGTTAGAAAATAGAACAAATAATACTGGTTGCGCTTAAGTTAAGATAACGGTTCTTCAAACCGCCCTAAAGGTTATTTCTAATTATCAAGGCTGGCCCTAAATGCGCCAATAGCCCGATATAGGTGCAAGGATAAAGATGAGGGTGAACCCCGTAAATTTAACGCGATAGTATAATTCCCAGAAACGGATATGACTTGATTTACAACAAAGCGAAACAGTAACAAGAGGCGTACTGACGCTTTGACCCTTTATTTATATTTATTTATACAAATTAATTATTTTTATCAAATACAAGATAAATGACTAACTAATATTTTCCCTTCTTTATCTGTTACTGCTAGATAAAATAAGAAAGACCAAATAATGGTTAAGTTTTCCACAAATTAAGTTTTGACGTAAATTCCAAATAGATAGCTTAGAAAGCTACTAGTATTTAAAATCGATATGATTCAGTAATTCTGTTTAAATCAAAATTAAAATTTGTGCTATCGATGACCTAAATCGTTAATTATAATTGAATTCCGTTGATCTTTAATTGTGAGCCTTCTTGTTAACAAATCGATTCTCTAAATATTTTGTCTGATCTTTCTCCGTTCGCTATTTGCGTATGTTTAATTCTCTTCTATATTAAAATTGGTATCAGTACTTATATTATTTTCATTTAACCTATTCTATAAATAGTAATTATTTAATTACTATTTGTACTACTTATTTTTATTTAAATACTATTTTTTATTATTAATCTAAATATAGTAATTGTTTATTACTATTTATATTTTGATTCTAACATTAGTAATTATTTTCTATTTTAGGTAATATTTAAATACTATTTTTTATTTATCTTTGTTCTTTCCTATCATCTCTTTATTTCCTTATCTTTTCCTATTGAACCCCAACAATATTTCTGAAGAATTGAAGCCTAGCACTTCTACAAAAAGTGATCATTCTCAATTAAAAAGACCAAGAAATCAGTCAATCTTGTGTATAAAAAAACGAAATATGACATCAGTTATTTGTCGTTTAGATTTACAGGTATAGGAAATACAGACACACATAAAGTACAGTGTGTTATTTGCAATAAAATATTGTCAAACGCTTCTCTTGCCCCAACTAAACTTAAAAGAGATCTGGTAACGAATCATCCCGACCTCAAAATTATTAGAATCTAATAGCTCATATTAATATTCCCGATGTTAAAATTCTCAGATTTTTGTAAATAGGGTTCCGTCAAAAATTTGAAATCCAAAAGGGTGCCGCGGTGAAAAAACTTTGCGAAACGCTGTTATAATTAATAATTCAAAAAAAATTTGCTGGTAATTCTGAATGTGACAGTGCGGTGGCGGTCTATCAGTTTGAGGTTCAATTGTGGATAATTAGATTTTTCTACAGGTAGGAAACCACTTTTGGTATATGGTAAACTAATTTGCTTTTTAGTTTTTAGCTAATAATTAGATTCTATACCAAAATGTATGTTAGGGATATTTAAATAATTAATTTATAAATAAAATATATATTGTATTATAAATATCAAATACTATTATATAGTAAAGGATAATAAGTATAAATGCTGGCACGCATAATTAACATTATTATTTAATTAATTAATTCGCCATTTAAATCGGTTGTTTTAATAATATCAGATTTAGACAATAATTTGTATTTTAAATATATACTTTTAGATAATTCAGCTTTTATTATTAACAATGTATAAAAGCAGAGAGGAAATTAGCACAGGGCCAGAAACTATAAAGATGCAAGAGAAACTACAGAGAGGCTAGGATTCATAGATTAGAAATCATATAACGAAAAGAAGAATTATCGTTAAATAAAACTATGAAGTTATGTCTTCCCAAATATCTCTACATTTATGTTATTTTAATACAAGAGCTTTAAATAATATACGATTATAAACTATTTACTTACATTTGTCATAGATTTCATTATTGAATTTTCCTGATGCCTTTAAATACCTATTAAAAAATAAATTATATATTCATGAAAATAAACAATTAATGTTGAATAATAACAACAAGAGTAAAAATAAATGTAAACAAGCAACTAATAATAGAATAGTCTCTTTCTTTACACATTCTTTAACACGGAGATTTCTAACTGCTCTGCCACAACTCGTCAAGAAATTTGTCAAGAAATGTATTGCAGAAATTATTATTGAATTCTGCCCGTTGTATAATTTTTTAATTATTTTAATTAATAATTAATTTCTTTAAGTTATTGACTGCATATGGAGTGATCGAGGAAACTGCAAAAACTTCAGATTCACGCTGATAGAAACATTTAGTTGAAGTATGTAAGAAATGTTGCGAAAACAGTAAAGTTGATAATTTAGAAGACCGGAGTCATTTACAACGATCATCAATTTTTATTAAATATTCACAAAATGTTTTCAAAATCTTCCTTCGTTTGAATCATTTTTTAATTATAAGTTTTTCCGTTTTACCACTTTTGTTTTTTTGTTTCTTTAACTGAGACAAAAAAAGCGAGTTTCTTATTTACTTCTTTTTTTATATTGGAGTTAAATAATCTTCATTAACCTCTCTTAACCTCAATTATTCTTAGTTACAATATTTTTAATAATAATATATTCATAATTATTTATTCAAAAATTTGTCCTTAGGATGAAATTGCATTTCGTAAATTACTTGAATTTGCAACGTCGAATGTGAATTTTCTTTTAAACAATGAGTGGTATAAACAGGTGGGTGGCGTTACTATGGGTTCCCCATTAGCTCCAACAATGGGATCTATTTTCATGTCAAGTTTAGAAAAGAAAACTTCATCATACAATTTAACTAAACCAACTGTGTATAAGCGATATGTTGATGATATTCTTTTAGTGTTTGAAAATCGTGAGCATGTAAGTCCTTTCTTAGATTATATGAATGATTTGTATATGAATATTAAATTTAAGTGTGAAGAAGAAAAAATGTCTATGATACCATTTTTGGATCTGCTTATTCAATGGAAGGAAAAAGACTATCAGACTGAAATATACAGAAAGGCGACTGATACTGGTCTTTATACCACTCCTGAAAGATTTTGTGAATATAAATACAAACGAAATATGGTAAGAGAATTAGGTTTTCGTGCATTGTCTTTATCATTCAAGTTTATCAATTCAGTGAAAAGTATTGATTCTCTGGTTTTGTTACTTCTTAAAAATGAATGTTCTAAATTTTTTCTTGAGCGTATGACAAAAGAGATCATTGATAAATGTATGTTGAATACTCATGATCCTTGCACAGGTTTATCTGACGGTAATTATCCTATTTTTGATGTTGAAGTTAATATATTGTCAAGTTCGGAAGGTGAAACAATCAGATCTAAGAACAATAATCAAAAATATGTGTTGATATTACCTTATTCTGCAGGTTTCAGAGAATTCAAGCATAAGATTCTTAAACATGTAGATAAGACTATATTTAGGATTGTTTCAACTCTTTGCAAGGTTGGTAGCATGTTCACTAATAAGTCTCCAACTCCTGTTGGTCTGTGTTCATAACTCGTGTATCAATTTTCATGAAATAGGTGTAATGCCACATACATTGGAGAGACTGCCCGTCATCTCTGCACTCGAGTTCTTGAGCATTGCCGGCTGAACGGTTTGATCCACATTAGAATGTGTTTAGGATGTGTACCAGTAAAAAATAAGAATTTCTGATTTTAAGATCTTGTCGAAGAGTTTGAGTAATTACTGAGAATGAGTAACTTGCAAGGCGTTGTTAATTAGATTTTTAAATCCTATAATTAATATTCAAAATGCCCAGTGTACAGGGATTTTAAATGTATTTAAGTAATTTAACTTGTATATTTAATATTTTTGATGTTTTTTAAAATTTTTTGTATAACAACAATTTTTAATTTTTAAATTTAAATTAAATTAATTTTTTGTATTAATTAAAACTAAAATTTTTTTGTATGAGAATGTTAACAATTTTGTGTCATTTTTAAAATTATTTTTATATGATTAAAAAAATGTTTTTTAAAATTTTATTAAAATATCTTTTAGTTTGATACAGTTTGATCACGATCATTAGTTGTTAATTGGTTTGAATATTATTATTTTCATTTAGTTGTTATTAATACGATTCTTTGCCCGAAGAAGACTGTTAAACGGTCGAAATATATAGCAATGTTATATTTTTCTATTATATTTCTATTATAAAAACTTTGCCCTCGTTCTTTGATTATTTGTATAATCATTTATTGAATTCTTATTTATTAAATTATCAATAATTTTAATCAATTCAAATTATTAACTTAAATTATTTACTTGATTACATTCTAACAACCATTAATCATCCTGTCATGATAACACTTTCAAAATTTTATTTTATTGACTTCTTCCATTGTTTATTCAATTTGATTTTTTTCCTAAACATATTATTACACTATTTTCTGTTTTTAAACATTTTTTAACTTTCCACTTCGAACGTTTCCACTACCTAACCAGCTTCCCAGATTCGAATTCAAATAATTAATATTTTACTTATTTTCTGAAAATTCACTTTTCTATGCTTTTCTCATCTAGTTACTTACCTTCCTTAACTTAGTTTATGTTATATTTCTCGTTGCTATCAATTCTATCTCTGATAGCATTTCACAAATCTATTTTATTTGGTCAATTATTATTTTAAAACAATTAAAATTTTATAATCCTAACAACACGAAGAAACAAGAGTAGATAACAGGAAATGTTATCGTGAATTAGAATTAAAAATAGAAAAAAAATTGAAGAATTGCTATAAATTCGAAGATTTTCATGGTGATCATTGCTATTACTGTATGCAGAATTACGATTGCCTGTAGCAAATTGATCAATGCTATGAGTGCTTAAACAATTCTTTGATAAACATTAATTTTTTTAATCAGCTTTAAAATATACATCGAGTAAGTTTCTATTTACTTTTAGGACATCAGGAGTCAGATATTAAGCATCAATTTCAGTTAATTAAAACTCAACCGTATTGTAATTTGATTTTTTTGAGCAAATAAATTATGTGATTACTAAATGAACTGAATCAAATGTTTTTTTGCTGGATCGGTAAACAATATTATTTCATTTTTCGAAATTATCCAAGGAACTGTAAATTGATGTCAATAAATTTTACATAAATGCGCACACACACACACACACACACACACACACACACACATATATATATATATATATATATATATATATATATATATATATATATATATATATATATATTTATTTATTGGCTGTTCCTTAAAAGCATCAGAAGTCAGAAAATAAATTAAAATGTTTGCTCCATTTATTATTATATTATTAGAAAATACCGGGAAATTATAAATGAATAGTAATATTAAAATTGTAATAGAAAATATTTAAATTACTAGAAAAGGAGACTTAATAAGTTAATTTTAATAAAGGATAAAAATATATTTTATTTGATTTACATAAAATTACTTTATCACACAAATTTTATTTTCGACACTTAAATTTAGAAAATGTCTTTATATTGACACAAATTAAGAAAGTGCTTTAACATCGTTAATGACTACATTAAATTTTATAAATTTAATTAAATTGAATTGATATTGAAAACAAGTAATTTAAGTGGGAAGAAAGAATTGAGTATTTAACATTTGTGCCAGCTGATTTCGACTGTGAGTTGTTAGAGAACAAAAGAAACAAGATCATATCCAATTTTGATGAATTCACTCGTTCAAGGAATTTTATGCAGAAAATGTTATACTAAATGTCAATCATGAATTTGAAAGTTGGAAAGCTGTTATCTGTTCTTGCTGGAATTTTGTTAAGACCAAAAAATGCGTTCACGTATATCTATATCTGAAAGAGAAAGGAAAGTTTGCTTTAATCAATGTGGTCCTGCTTAGTGAAAGAAAAAAGCGTGGTAGGCCGAAGAAAGTAAAGCCTAATACTAGTTTAACAAAGCAACTTTGTCTAATAAATGGTTCTTTAAACATTTTTCTTTTTTTGCATTCATTTTTAGTATTGTCACTCTTTTGTAAAATTTAAGACAGTAATTAACGATGTTAAAGCGCAAAATCTTGGATAAAACCCTCGGAACGATTAATATTAATGTTCGGTTATTGAGTTGGTGATAAATTTAAATGTTACTCTGACTCCAAACGTGTCTTTATACGATTAACAAATAACACTTGACAATAGAAATCTTTATTGATAATCACAAGTAAACTTTCTCTTAACACTGACAATCAATTCAACATCCTGCTTGGTGACTATACAATGCTTATTATAACACTCGGTGAGGAATAGCACTTGCGTATAACATCGGATTAAAAGATCCCAAATTACTGATTGGTTTATCAACTGGGACTTTGAGCTGGTTGTTTTCTTTGACCTTCTTCACAACTTTATTCAAATACTCAAATAACTTCTTTTCGTTTTATTTTTCAACTAATTCTTTTATTCAAATCTTCTCCAACAATTATTCTTCACAATTATTTTCTTAAAAATTATTCTTCACAAATCGTTTTCCAATAATGTTTGTTCGACTCTGTCCAATTTTTTCTCTATTCTCGTCTCACTTTTGTCTCATATTTGCGTCACTCTTTATCTCTAATTTTGTCTCTGCTAGTTTCTCTTTATATAGTTTACTTCTATTGTGGCACTCAAGGTAATCAAGTGTTTTTCCACTTTCTTTCTCCTGTTTTCCCCGACTGTTCCATTTTTATTTCTGACGGCTGTCAAGTTATTTTCCCTTTTTCCTTTTTTGTTTAACCGCCTTTTCCAAACAATTCTGCTATCACTAACAAGCTGTCGAGTATTGCTGTTTTTCCTATTTTCCCAATTTCGAAATTCCTTTTACTTTTTGTACTAATTAATTAGTACTGACCTTGGTTTTTATTTTCTCGTTTAATTTCTTTTGTTTCCTTCCCCCTTATCATTTCTCATTTCTTTTTGCTTCCGTTTTCTTTTCTGAGTTCCCATAGATCGTCCCGTTTGTCATGACGATCTTCCCCCCAGGTAATTTTATTTATTTATTTATAAATTGTTATTTAGGTATCCTCAACATTAATAACTTTCTAAAATTGTGTGGCTTGTAGTAAAATTGTGTGTCAATATAAAGGCATTTTCTAAATTTAGTGTCGAAAATAAAATTTGTGTGTGAAAAATACTCAACCATTTAATAAATGGATTTTTAGTTGTAGTGATTTTACAAACATTACACAAGAATTGTTGTAATGTTTGAATGTATTAGGAAGTGGAAATCATATAACAAAAACGCTAGTAAGCGTAAATGTCTTGATTTGTCGATATATATTACGTTGCGGTATTTTAGCTATCATAATTGATAAACATTAAATAAACATTTCAGTATTAGTAGTTATTAATTTTCTTTTTATTTCAATGGAATTACAGTAGAGAAATATTTCAAATTGTGTAAGTTACCCTTTACTAAATTTACTTGATCATATAAAAGTATTATAAATTATCTTTTTATTGAGTTCTATAACTTACTCATCACTTTGTTTCTCAATTTTAATTTCAATAATTGCATAGACTGGTTTGTGATCAGAAACTACAACCGACTCTACAGACGAATAATGTAGATAATCCAGTCCTTGTTCATTTAGATTCTTGAATAATATTCGGTCTGTGTATGCTGGAGTTCTATTTTTGTTATATTCATTAGTATTGATGTCAAATTTGTAGGTTGGCATAAATACTATTCGACCTTCTTGAAAATCTTGAAAGATAATGCCTGAATGATATTCCATTTATCTCGCAAACAATATGAAAAGTTTGAAAAATTGTGCACTTAAATTGTATAAGTAGGTGAGTTTTTAATTCAGAACTCATACAATAATGAAAAATAGCGTTTGCTAGTGATTAAAGATTAAAATTGATATAAAAATTATGAATAAATGACGATATTTCAATTTATCAATTACAAAAGAGCAGTTCTTAAATTACAGATTGTCAGATGCTTAAGAACGATCGTTTCACAAATTCAGCAAATTATATCTTTTTCAATAATATAAAACGATTTTAATTTTTATATAATCACAAAACAATAATAATGTTATTGGTTAATGACACAAGATAAATAATTTACATGTAAACATAAATTTATGGAATATATGTTTTTAACCCCTTCCCCTCACATTAATTTTCCCATGTTTCTTTCTTCCACTCATATTTAAGTTAGAGAATTCTGTGGAATTTCAAGAATCTATATGGTAACCAGGGCCGAAGAGAGGGGAGGGGGAGACGGGTATTTATCCCGGGGCCGGCTGTGAACGGGGGCCCGGAGAGATGCACTAATATTTTTAATCGTAACAGAAAAACTTGAAAACTACACACACTGTTGATTTACTTTTTTCGGATGGTAAATCAACGGTTTTACCGTTGATTCTGATCTTAAAGATTTTTCGATGGATTCAATGGTTTTCAACTTTGATTTATCGTTAAATGACGATTTTTAATTTTTTTCAAATTCAAATCAACTGTGAAATAATGTATTTACTCTCTTTTAAACATCAAATCAAATATGAAAACTTTCAAATTAATGAAAAAGTCATTGATTAAAAATTTTTGTAAAGAAAACCTTTGAATCAATGGATTTCACCGCTGATTTTTTTCCTGTGTGTATGTAAAATGATAAATTGTCGGTGTCGGCCAGAGATTATAAGTAACTTATATGTATTACTTATTTATATAATTGAAAAATTACTAAAAATAGATATTTTTTATTTTAAATGATCAAAATTGGAAATACATCATTAGAAAAGTACTATTATTAGAATTCTGACGAACTAGGATTAAAAAAATAGTAATTGTTTTAAAATAGTACCCTAAATTAGTAATTTATAAATATTATTATTACAAATTTTTAATATAAATACTTAAAAAAAAAGATCAAAAAGCATTTGAAAATTGAAGTAATTAAATTCCAGGAAATTGAAAAGAACTATTTTTATAAGTATAAAATN
>CAUHTR010006284.1:0-20213 GCA_959609185.1 Schmidtea polychroa
TACTATAAAAGTATAAGTTTTGTGTTGTTTTTCTAATGGTTTAAGCGTAATAGAGGTATGTTTTTTGTTTGGGGGGTTGTTTTGGTTAGGGATATAAACACACTACTGAAGTCAGTACGAACCAAAGGATGATGTCGGATGAAGGTAGTAAAACAAGGTCGTCCCCTTGGACCAGGGTCGGACTGAATTATGTATGAGGAACTGGGTAAGACCTTCTAAGGCGCCATGGAACCCGAACCGAGAAAGGGTTAGGAGTAGTTCTAAGGCAGGGGCTCGCCTGCTAACCTTTTCCAACCCGTGTGAGCAGTACCAACGTGGAACATCACCACGGGCTCATGCGTGGGAATATTTTGGTTGATCATTTGGCGTATGCACGGGAAGTGTCTGAGCGAAACAACGATACTTTGTATGTCTGACGATTATGTATGTATAATTTTTCTTCTCCCTCATACGCCAACAACGTAATCAATTATCAAAATGTCTCTCCTTATCATTTTTGACCTTTTCACCTTTAAACACAAAACTTTGATATAACTAAAATATAACTAATCATAATCAATTAATTATATTTAATTAATTATTAATTATATCAAACACAGCTGCCGTGTTGATGCTGCAATTAATGATATATCTATAATTACTAGAGTCAGACTTACTTTTCAAAAAAAAACTTTAACTAAAAATTGTTAGTTTTTATGTGAGTTAATCAATATGAAAAATAGAAATTTAATGAAGCCTATACTATTCCTCACCCCATCATTTCTCCTTTTAGTAATATTCTAATATTATACATATGGTAATGTAGAGTGCTTGTTTATTTATTATGTTTTCGATTTGTTTGCGCTACTAGTTAGGGAGAATGATCAAGAGATGATTTAGTATTTTTGTATTAGCAGTATTGATACACAACGCTAAGTTTAGAGGAGCCAACCTGTTAACACTCGGGTCGACCTAATTTCCCATTTCATTGGGTTCATTCAAATGCACTTTTCCAATAAAAAAATCCAAAATATTAAAAAAGAGTTCGAAACTAATTTTTAAAATAGATTAAATTTAATAAAAACAGATCAGTTAATTTGGTTTAGGCAGACCATAGAAATTCGATTTTCCAGGTCGCAGAGTTCCAGCAAATTTCTCGTCATTGGATTGCTTTTTAAATAAAATGTTACTAGTTGAATCTTTTTTGATTAGTTTCAATTCACCCATTAGATCATTTGTCCAATCTATGGACCTAGATAAACGCTTATGGTCTACTAAATTTTGTTCTTCATGTGCATTGTTTTGAACTTTAACCGAAGGATTTTGTTTAATTTTTGGAATAAAAATGTCTGACTGATCATTGAAAGAATTATTGCTGGAGTCAGATGAAAATGAACTAGTTGAGGATTTTCGTTTAGAGTAATTTTGAGATATAGAGGTTAGGCTTGTCAAACTTTTAGATTCAGTTAAGGGTTTTGATTTGGTATTTTCATAAAGGTTTTTCCTTGATACAAAAACTGGCTGCATTGGCTGAACAACATGAGTTCGATTGTTGGTTTTGTTACTAATAATTAATAATATTTAATAATGATAATAACAATAATAATATGATTAAAAAATGCCTTTTATAAATTTTAATCATCAATAATATTAGCCAATTTTTAAGTGGGGCAAGTTCATTTTTGTATAGTAAACTTTTTATTTCCTTCAAACATCTTTAATAATTACTGGGTAATAAATTTACAAAAATAAATTTTTTAAAATAAAATTTTTAAAATTTATTGGAACAAATCTTTAAATTTTTAAACATCTAATTATAACAAAAAATGTACTTGTGTCGGTTTTAAAACAAACGGCTCGCAAATAATTTGCGGTTATTAATCTATTGTCATCTATTAGGAAAAATTTAGGTATAATTAAAAGTATAATTTAAAAATATTATTTAATTAAATTTATATTTTTAAAATTTCATATATTTTCATTTCAACTTTAGATCAGCGGTCGGCAACTCGCGGCTATGAGGCATCTTGGACATGTGAGAAATGGAAAAACGCTACCCACAACTCATCTCATTCCGTAAACGACTGCCAGCGACAATTCGATCGCGCTTGCGCTAAATACCAATCCTATTTCACGATAAAAATATTATTCTTGACATTACAAGTAATTACTAACAATGCAATATCAGTGTTTATTAGTTTTTAATTTCAATGGCTCGCAAGTAGTAAGTACACTGTTGTGACTGCCTAAAAATATGATAGTATCTGTCTACTCTAGTCACTCAAGGTACAATTTAAATGTATTGTCATAGATTTTACTATTTTGTATTTTTGAACAAAAATATACTTAAGCTTACTAATTATCGATTTGCTTTACGGTTTTAATCCGTATTAAAATTAATCGAAATATTTATATTTTATTTCTGTATTGTTGCAGATTTATACACCCAAAATGACTTCTAAAAAATTAAATCTTTGATGAAAGATGGGTTTTTAATGAATCAATGACAAATTTATATATTTTTATCAAATTTAAAGAAAAAACGTGTTTAATCTGTTAAAAGAGTATTTTCGTAGTAAAGGAATGAAACCTGTAGCGAGATTATGAAAGTGAACACTAAATTTGAGTGTCTTGTGAAAGAATTTCGAGGCGGAAAATCATTAGCTTGAAATAGTCACGTAAAAATTAGCAGAACATCTTTAAAGTTGTGACAGACAAAAGCTAATCAGCTGTTCGTGCCAATTACAAAGTAATATAGATGGCCATTCATTTACTAACAATGGACCTACAAAAGAGTGTGTCCGGAACAAAATTAATTGTTTGAAAACGTTAGCCTCTCTGCTAGAACTTGCAACCGACACACCTACAACTTTTGTGCTTGCTTACGTGAAAAGCTTAAGGATAAAACGCACTTTTACGTACTTCTCCACACCTTTACCCCGCCCCCCCTCTGGAAAATATCTAGGTCGAGTCAGAATTTTATGTAGCTTACGAAAATATATGGTTTTATACATAAAAAATTCTTAGTTTCCACAGAAACGAGCTCCAAAGTATCTAAATTAAAATGTAGGTCACTCAATAATATAACAACTTCTATATATTATGATAATCACACCAGTCTTATAGAATTAAAATCGTATACTTCAACACATGACGAGACAGTGAATAACATCAACATCAAATGCCAAAATATAACAACTTTCTTATATTATCAAATATAGATGATCTTATATTATAGAAATAAAATCATATTCTTCAACACATGGTGGGACAATGAACAAAATCTCTAATAAAATACTTGGAAAAATTTTGAAAAAATATGTAGGTCAACTCAAAAGTACTTTAATATGAAGTTGACATAAAAAAAATTTTTATATAAAAAATACCTGGATAAAATTTTGAAAACAAAGTACTTTAATATCTAGTTCACACCACATAAATTAAAATTTTAATTCAAAAAATACTTGGAAAAAATCACGTATAAGATATTTACAAGATATATCCAATTCAAAAATCCCCAAAATAAATTATCCAACTCAATATTTTTCCCAAATTATAAAAAGTCCCAAAATTTCACAACTCAAAAAATGCAAAGCTCTCAACTCTAATTTTTTAAATCAACATTTCACCACAAAACATGTGAATGTACATTTATTCAAAATATAAAGATTAAAATCATCAGCACACAAGGTTTAGTCTGAATATTATTAAAATTAATATTTCTTTTATGTTAAACCAATAATATTATTTTATTAATAATACATCTCAATAGCAATAATATAAATATACCAACATTTCTACAATTATTTATAAATGACATAAACAACATTTATGATTGACCTGTTAAATGGTCTTGTCTCTAACAAATAAACTAACGAGGTGATTAATAGTCTGAAATTCCTTGTTCAAAAAAAAGTCGCTGAAAATAATTATATTGAGTACAACACTATCATCGATCCAATAATCCAACAATCCAACAAAAGAAAATTTTATTCGAGGAAATATTTTATACATTATTTGATGATGAAATTATATGGTCACGAGCTATCGTAGGTTTCATGTGTATGAAAAATATTTTAGAAAAGGCAGGATCAGACTTTGAAAATTATTTTCAATGGTCTGTAGAGGTATATTATTTTGATGATTAAATTGATATTATCATCATTATATAGATTAGTGAATCAAAACTTGTACCATGTCCTAAACTCATTTTGTAAAACACAGAGCAGGAATAATTCAGGTTCATATATGTACAATCTCCATCTAATAACTTATTCACGAATAATTAATTTGATTATCGTTGACATTGTTTACTGGTTGATTAATAGTTGAATTTGCAATATAATCATTTCTCAGTTAATAAAATAATGATAATATTAAAAAAATAATGATAATAATATTAAACAATTAAATGATAGTTTAAGCCTTTTGTTGCCAAGTATATATTTAATAAATTGAAACAAGTTTTAGATATAAATTCTAAATAAAAATCTTGTTTCAAAAAAATACTAAAATGAAAAGTGCATTAATAAAACTCCAAACTGAGTTTAAAAACCGGTTTACGTAAAATGGAGATTTTCAAAAATCCCTTAGGAAAAGATATCGATAATGTACTAGGCGATTTGCAAAGTGATACCACACTTAATATGGTATAGGAAAAAACTAATTTTGTGGATATCTATCGGAGTTTGCCTTCTGTAAACTAAAAAGGAATTAAAAATGTTTTATGAGCAAGTAATTACAATATTTGGTAGTACATTTATTTATGAGCAAACTTTTCAAGTTTGAATTATCGGAAAATAAACTCTGTTTTCTGTTATCATATTCACAAATGACAGAATCATTTGACATTCACACGTCTATCTTTCAAAAAGGCAAGTTAATATAAATAAACTTGCAAGTCAAATGCTAAAAAGAAATGTGGTTAACCACTTAAGCATCTCGAACGAGACTCTCGCGTATCAAATGTGTTCCGATTTACGCAATCCCGAGTGCCTCTCGCCACTTATAAATATTATGTTTATATTTTTATCTGGAGTGATATGTTCTCGCCCGTTTGTATTTCATTGTCTTAGTGTATATTTATTGTATGTTCGTTCGAATTTTATGCGTGCACAAAACANACTTCTTGGAACTAATTCCAAGTACCGAAAAAAATCTGCCCCAACAAAAAGATGTGCCGTCTGCTGCAGTAAACAAAATAAGAAAGGGAAGAAAATTCGGCGTGAAAGTCGGTATTTTTGCCCTGACTGCAACGTGGGGTTATGTTTGATAGCTTGTTTTGAGATTTATCACACAAAGTTGAATTTTTAATTTTTTATAAAATTAACGTTTTTCAATTTTTTAAGTTTATAGTATGATTTTTACTTTATCAATATTATAAATAAAAATCACAAAAAACCTGATTTTTTTACCTCATTTAAACAAAACCCTCGCATTAAGTGGTTAACCTTTTAACCGCAACACACAAATTTCTAGTGTTATTTAACGAAACCAGCGCCGAATGTTTGTGTTAAACAGAAAGAAACATTGATCCATAATCGAAGTGAAGATAAATTTAAAAATAAAATAACAAATCAAAAGTAAACTAAAAATAAATAAAATTTTAATTATTTTACTATTAAAATTAATTCTTTTGTTTGAACTTACTTCTTATGGTAGTCACAGTAAAATATTAATTAATAAAACTATGAGTATTAATTAAAATAATTGTTTAAAACTTTTAAATGATTTTATTTGTCATTCAAGCACCTTAATTAACAATAGAAAATGTGCCACAGTCTCTGGTTTGTGTGCTATATATCGACATTATTCATATTGATTTTTTATAAAAATTTTACACAAAATCAGATTAATCTTAATTGATGCACTTGAAAATTATTATATTTGTTGAAATATTATTCATTAACAAGATTTTTCTCTGATTAATTTGAATATGGAACTAAAATAGTTACTGTCCTAATTTATCCGACTTTCAATTAAGTCACTTTGTGGACATGTTGTAAACTTATTGGAAAAATCGGAATTGATAAATCTAATATTTCTGTTATTTTGAAACAAATATCTTTCATTTCTTAAAACAAATTGATAATTCATATCGAGTAAACGATAAATAAATCACAGATTTAATATAAATAATTTAATAAAGTGCAGTGTGATTTATTCTAATAATTATTCTGAATATATATATATATATATATATATATATAATATATATATTATATATATATATATATATATATATATATATATATATATTATATATATGTGTGTGTGTGTGTATATATATATATATATATATATATATATATATATATATATATATATATATATATATATATATATATATATATATATATATATATATATATATATATATATATATACCGTATATACTCGCGTATAAGTCAAGTAAATTTTAAGAGGTCTTTAAGTCCTAAATTGGAAACCCGCATATAAGTCGAAGTAACAGAATTAAAAATAAATGTTTAATGATTTCATTAAAAATTAATTTGTACTTTTTTTGACCCGCGTATAAGTCGAAGTGGCTATTTTGACTTGAAAATTTGACGTAAATTTCTCGACTTCTACGCGAGTATATACGGTATATATATTCTGAATATGCCAAACAGTCATTTATTTATATATAAAGAATATATTATAAATTCTCGATATTTTTATTATATTTATAAATATATAATAAGAATTCAAATCTAAAACAAAATGATCGACAATATCATCAATATCTTGTAGTCTACTGAACTATATTGAACTATATATGGATATCAAATAAAAGAATATATTGTAGAACCATGTAGCATTGTGAACAGTTCAAAGAAAATAAAACCGTAAGCTAATAACATGTCAATTAAAACCGATATGTACAAAACTGCTAAAGAATACAAAAATAAAAACGATTCACAGTTGGGGAGTCGGTTGATTGACAAACTAAATTATCAATTGCTGGAATTTCGACCAAATGAAGATTAATTTCAGGCATAACTAAAAGGTTTAACATATTAGAAACTACTTACAAGAAAATACAAAACGTAATTTTTTATGAGTTAATTCAATTTTTTATTGAATTAAAATTAATTTTGTTTGTGATTTTTTATTTATTTTTAATAAAACAATTATAATTTAAAAATTTGATATTAAAATAAAAATGTTAGTTTTCCAGTAAAACAAAATTTTTAATTTTGTTGTTTAAAATCTCTCGAAATATGTTTTTAAGATGTGAAAACTGTCAAAATATGTGGTACAGCATTTCTAAGAATATACTTAAAGTAAAAAGAAAAATATTTGATTTAAGTAAAACTTTTTCCGGTATGAAATGTTTCTTTACGCAAGATTTGAATGTATTAATTGTCAAATGATTCCTTTTAACACAAGTTGGAATAGAACTTTTATAAATCATACAATTATAAAAGAGTCATTTACCTCGGTTTCAAGGTGGCTATTGGTGATCTATCGCTTTTGTTTTTCATTGGTATAGCTTTTTGATGAAATTTATATTTAACAGGTTCGTCATTTGCTGAAATATTTAGTTTTTTCGGCTCATCTTCAATATTAGTCGATGGCACTATATAAGACTTTAGTAATATTTAATTTCTTTATACAATATTAAACACACTTGATTTTAATAACGGCTTGTCCACAGTATAAAATAGTGATTCGTTTACTTTTCCTAAAGGCTTTTTCAAATCATCAGGTTTATTCTCAAACGCTTTTCGTGGAATTATTTTCGGTTTCCAATTTTCAATAATCTAAAATGATATTTATTATATTAGTGAAAAAGTGCATTTGTGGTGTTTGTAATTTTTTGGTTGTCTCTCAATAATACAATGATAATTATAATCAAATATTGTTTATTATTATTATTATTATTATTATTATTATTATTATTATTATTATTATTATTATTATTATTATTATTATTATTATTATTATTATTATTATTAATATTATTAATATTATTTATTATTATTATTATTATTATTATTATTTAAAACAATAAAATGATAATTTAAGCCTTTTGCTGCAAATAATGTATTTAATGAAAGAATTTTCGACTATACGATAGTCCTTGACAAAGGACTATCGTATAGTCGAAAATTCTTTCATTAAATACATTATTTGCAGCAAAGGCTTAAATTATCATTTTATTGTTTTAAATAATAAATGCTGCTACCAAGCAATCATCATTTTATATTATTATTATTATTATTATTATTATTATTATTATTATTATTATTATTATTATTATTATTATTATTATTATTATTATTATTATTATTATTATTATTATTATTATTATTATTATTATTATTATTATTATTATTATTATTATTATTATTATTATTATTATTATTAAATTACCTTACATATCTCAGAGCACTGAATATTTAAACAAGCATCATAGAGACCTGGAACATCAAATGCTGCATTTTTGTGAATTTTTATTTCTATTTCTTCACATGTAGCGTTAGTTTCTGATTTATAGCAATTAGCCAGTTGACAAAGGGTTTCGTAACTTTCAACATCTGTTCCATCAAATGACAATAAAACATCACCTACTCTAACGTTTTCTTTGAAACAAACACTGAATGGATTTACTTCCATAATGACAGCAGTTTTAATTTTTGTCAATCTATTCTACAATTCACAAAGGTCAAGATTAAATTGTCATGAAATTAATGACTTTGATAATAAAATTTGAATTATGAATAAATTAATAATATTCCTCAGGTGAAATAAATAACTACAGCCTTTGCAGTTATTTTTTTTGTTTTATTAATTGTTTCTATCAGTCTGTTATAATATTACAGGTCATATTTAATATCAGTTTTGTTAATGCCACACACAATTTTATTATAGGTTATTTTTTTTAATTTAAAATCTTATTTAAGTCATATAAAATACTTTATTAATTGGGCGTTAATAAATTAATTCAATATTAAAAACAAACTTAGAGAAAATTATTTTCTTTAAATGAGTAAGGTACATAAAAATTTATAGGAAAAACGAAAGAAAAGAACATCCCTAAAAACAAACAAGCAAGGTATATCACCTAAGCACACACGCCCAACAATAAGATATTCATGTAAATAATCAATTAAAAGACTCATTCATTAAAAAATTTGTAAAAAAATTTAATTTAAATATATTTGAAATGACGCAATCAAGCACATCAGGTATATCCCCGTTGTAAACATTGCATTTGGAGAAATTATATTTGAAAATTATCAGCTTTTGTAATTTAAATGTTATAACCATATTTCTAGAATTTTTCATAACAAAAAAGAATTTATTCAGGTTATTTAAAATAGAAAACTGTTATTAAAAACTATTTTACATCATTTCCAAATTCAATTTGCAATCAGTAGAAAAATGAAACTATTACAAGGCCCACACACAGTGTGCATAGTACATATACACATAAGGGTATGCAACTGGAGCCTCAGAACAGAAAAATGGATACAATTATCGAATCTATTCATACCCATCAAAACATAAAAATGTAGTATCCTGGTAAAAGGAAGCTAGATTTCTAATACAAGAAACATATGGGAAGCCATCAAATACAACGAGGATATATAGGGGCATTTCAAAAAATAGAATAAAAAATATTTTAATTTAAAAAATAGAATAGATCAATCAAAAAAATGTATCAATACTAAAGTCTTATATTAATGGCATTTGATAAGTAAAAAAAAGGACAGATCTCGATTTCCATAGACAATTTTCGACCAAAAATACTTAATGCTATAATTCAACAACCTTTAAGTTTCTAAAGTATTTTAAACAAGGTGTAAAATGTACGTTAAAAAAATAACAATTTGAAAAAATTTATGAATTTTCGGAATACACTTTGAATCTTAAAACGCGGGGACACCTCTGCTTCTTCTCGCGATAGGTTATAATTGTGTTTCGTCTCTATTTTTTTTATTCTATGTTGATCTTTCATTTTTGAAAATTGAAATATATAAACAAATTTATTCTATTTTTTGTAGATTTTTCCTTAGCATTAAATGGCATTGAATGTATAAGTTTATTGATAATTTCTGGGAAATTGCTTCCCATTCCTCTTAAAAGTCGACCAATAGACTTGATGTTTGTCGCTTTCTAAAGGCTTTTTCCAAGAGAAACCAAACATTTTCAATGGGATTCATGTCTGACAATTGTTTTTTCCATTTGTATTTTCCAGGAATTCCCAAGTTTCTCTAACCAGGTCTTTGTTGCTCGTGCAGTGTGGCAATGTGCGTCATCTTGCATAAAATATGAATTTTCTTTTGATATGTTACCGCTTTCATAGATGGTAAGGAAGATCTCATGAAATATCTGACGGTGGTGTCCATTAAATTATGACAATACTCTGTATATGTAAGAAAATTAATGATGAAAATATTTTAAATTGGATAAGACTTTTGAAAAATGTTATATTTTCATTTTGAGTGAATTCAAACATATAAAATCTAAAAAATATTTAAAAAATGTATTAAATTAAAAATATTAAAATTATACTTCAGTTACAAATATTGAGTGTGACGAAGGGTTTAATGGTTTAGAATAAAATTTAATTACATTATATGATATGCAATACTCTATTAATTCATTTAGACTTAAAAATGTACGAAACTTTTGATTTTTTTATAAAACTTTCAAGACAAATATTATTAAATTATATTTAATAAAAAAATTCATGTATAACCCGCACCATTAAATTTTCCAGAAAAGTGACTTTTTTTCTTGTATAATCCACAGGTATATACGCAAGAAATTAGGGTAACTTTAAAATATAAAAATTTGCAATCAATTCCAAGCTCATAGACTGATGTACCTTAATGAATGAAAGCAAGTGTAGCACGAATTTTCAGTAGCCTTTTTCAAATATTTGTATTTGATATTAAATTTCATATCGTAAATTAGACTTAATTAAAGTAAATTAGTTGAATAATTATTTACTGATAACTCATATGACATAAAGTAGCGGAAAGACATTTTGTAAAATTAATATTTGAACTTTGAGGTTTAAATATAGTAAATTTTATTTGTCTGTTAATATTTTATGTTAATTAAATATTTTTTTATTATAAGAATAAATAAAAATTTAATTTTGATAGTGATTTAAGATATTGAGATATTTAAATGGTTCATATTTGATCACTTTATGATTTTTTTGGTGACAAATACATACAAAAAGATTTAACAACATGCTTTACGTGCAATTCAAGTCTAATCTCGAATTTTTCAAATTGAACTTGCACTACTATCAAAATAAACGGCTCAAATGTTATTGATTTATTCTTTATTGTTATGAAAAAATTAATAATTAAATAATTTTTTAAAAGATTATGGGATAATGTCAAAATTGAGTTTTAGAAAACTATTTAAAGTCTCTTGTGTAATATCCTGTGCTTCTTCGATTTACTACATTAAAATTAATTCAAATTTAACAAAATCTGTTTTTGATAAATAAATAATCGGATTCTTAGAAATCTAATAATTTTAATTACTTATATTTTCAATTTTTTGAGACGTTTTATCAATATTTTATTTATTTAACAGGAATCGATCTATAAAAATGTATAGGAAATGGAAAATAAAAATAAATCAATCAGAAAAATATAAAATATATATAAATACCGGATCAATTATTCACATGAGTATAGAATAAGTTAATTACCCTAAGTGTTGTCATCTTAAATACAGGCGACGCAGGTCCACCTGCACTCTGCCCAAAAAAGGTCATACTATTTAAAATTAAGTCATAAAACCCCATATAAGCTCTATATGTCAACGGCCAAAACTTATGAAAGAATGTGGCAATAAACACTTGCCTGTGCGGGAACTCTCTATCTAAAACTAGGCCTACTGGACGACTTGTCCCAAAGAGTAGTTTATGGTGTTCACTCCTTCCTTGGATTCGTCCTGCAGATACTTTATAGTTAACTAAAGTTATATCTAACTACACTAAATTGATTTCCCATAATTATAAATATAAATGAAGCTTGAAAAAAAATAATCACTTTATGATTATTCAAAAATTGTTATCATAAAGCAAATAAAATTGTAACTTTATTATTTTATTTGAATAATCTTGTTAAACTTAATTTTACAATTATTTTTAATTTTGTTAGTAATTAAATAATAAAATATATCAAATATTTACTTGAGCAAAAACTATTGTCAAACCAAGATAATCCATCCCTTGGTACTTTAATAGCATTTATTCTATTTTCGTTGATCATAAATAAAGAATTTTTAAGTTTTAATCAACGAAAATTGGCACTTGGAATTTCTAAAATTAACTTAAACAGCAAAACTAAAATTTAATAAGTGTAAATAACTGCCAAATAAAAATTGTGGAAATTTATTTAGTAAAACAATGCTAATTTATTTTTAAATTTGCATTTCAAATTTGGAATAATTTTTGATAAAACATAATTAACACATTTCAATTACTTTGTTGTCATGTTTCTTTTTAAGTTTTTCAAAGTCTGGCTTTAAATATAGTATTTAAAAGCGCATTAATTAATTATTTATTTGTGCTTTTAATTAAAAGTTAATATAATGTTAATTGAAAATTGAATTAGATGTAATTATTTTTATTTGATTTTCTAAAAATTTAAATTTAAATTAGTAAATTAATTGAATATTATATTTACAAATTCAGACCCGCCCTTATTTCCCAGTTAATAAATGTTACTCTCTGCTTCTGTAATAATAACTTAATCCTTCAAAAAATTTGAGCGGGGATCTGCCTATATTTCCAATTTTAACCTATGTTCCACTAAAAATACTTATAGCGACGGACACGTGTAAGAAGCGTCCACATTACGGCCCAAATCAACTGAGTGGTTTAAATACCAATATACCTGCCAGTCTGAACATCTCGAACGGTCCCTCAAACCAAAGTGTACTGGTTCTCAACTCCACTGTCCCTACTATTTCAAACACAAAATTAAAAGAGAAATAAACGACATAAAGAACATATAAAAACTAATATAACTAAAAATAAATTGAATATAAAGATTTATTAGCTTAAATTTTATTTGTTTACAATCATATTTATATTTCTTAGGTTCTTCTTATCTCTGTGAACTGGGATTTTCAACTCTTACCACAATTAAATCAAAGAAGCGGGAACGTATGGTTAACATTGATCAAGAATTAAGAGTTTGTTTGTCAAAAATTCCACCACGATTGGAACTTATTTGTTCGGAACATCAAGCACATAAATCTCATTAACTATGTTTTATGAATTTTTCATTCACTAATTTTTCTAAATTTAAAATTTTTTATATTAAATTTATTTCAAGTAAATAAGTTTTTCATTTCTTATTAATAGATTAGTAAAAGTGCAATAAAAAATTGCAAATAAAGCAAAAAAAAAATTTAGGTGTGCCGCGAAAATTTTTAAATCAGTCAAGTGTGCCGTGGCTCAAAAAAGTTTGGACAACACTGGCTTAAAACATTACATAAAAATTACACATTAAATAAAATTACCAAATCCAATTCAATCTTAACACGATGGCATAAACCGAAAACTGAGAACTAATCTAAATGTCCTAAACAAATGTTTTCACTGTCTCAACAATGTATATCCAACTGAATTTGCAATCAGTATTTATACTGATTTTGATTGCATTCTCTGTCACTAGATCCAATCAGAATGAGGTAAAGATTAACATTGAAAAATGTATACAAAGAAATTTTTACCTAAGTTTGCAAAAAGTTTAACATTAAAAAATCTAATTTGGTGGCCGTATTGATACTATTTTTACCCATGCTTTATCCAATGGGAATTAACAGGGTATGTATTTTGATAAAAATTTTATTTTATTTTTAATTTTCTATGTTTAGGTGCGTTTTTTATTCTTTATTGTTCTTTATTTAATTTTTATTATTTTTTATGTTTCGATTTTGTCTTATTTATTTTATTTGATTAGTGGTTGCTATTTTTTGGTGGATTTTCCATTTACTTATTTAATTGTTATTTTTAATTATCTCTTTTCTTTATTTAATTATTTACTTGTTATTAAATAGCCGATTATTTTTTACTTACATTTTTCAATGCGACAGTTCTTATTCTAAACAAGTTAAGATCTATATTCGAAAACAACACAAAAAAATTTTGATGCTTAGTTAAAACAAAATGTTCTTTCTAGCCCAACAAATACAAGCCATAACATCCTTAATTATTTCCATTATGGTCTTTCGTATGTAAATACGACCAATAATCCTTATTAAAATTTCTTTTCATATTTTTAATTATCAATTATTATTTTATTTTCTACTGGGCAGATTTTTAGAATGCGTTATTTTTTTCTTAACTGTGTTGGTGATTGCAACTTCTTGCGTTTCTTAATTTTATTATACGTGTTTTATTTATTTTCAATGTGTTATTTACTTTATTTTGTATTATTTGGTATATGATCATGGATTTTAATTTAACTTGGTGCGGTTTTTATGTTATGTATTTCCGATCCATTAAAACAAACTCTCAATTCTTGGTTCTAGCACAACAATATTCTGGAAAATAAAGTGATTAATCTTTATTTTCTTTAATATGTCGTTTGAGTCTAGTATATGATAAATTGTAAATGTGCATAAATCTGTGTAAAAAAATAAAAAGGTTTAATGAAAAAAATCATAAATAATAATTGAAGTGGGAAAAATTTATTAAATCATTGGGAAAATTAAAACTTATAAAATAGAACCAGAATATTGTTATTTAAATTTGATTAAGAGTCACCAGACTAAGTTATCAAATGAATACAAACTAATTAATTAATTAAGTTTAAAAAAATAAATTGAAATCGGAAACTCCAAACTTAATAGACAAAATGTCAACCTGTCAACCAAAACAAATTGAAAACAAAATTGGTTTTGGCTCCTTGTAAGAAATTAATTTGATCGAATTTTGATTAAGTCAGAATTTTCTATAATATGAACTCTTGACTCAGGTAAAGAGCCATTCATTTCAAAACCAAAAAGAAATTGAAACGCAAGAAAAAAGAAAATATTTTTGAATAGCATCAAATTTTTTAGTCAACTTATTTGAAGCGGTCAACGACAGAGCCACCTACACATAGATTAAATATAGTGAAGGTATATTGACGAAATTTCAGAAATTGTAAAGTTAAAAGTTACATGTGTTGAGTTAGTTCTTTGATCAAGAACACGTGGAGTTATAATTTAAAATATTTTACCTAACTGTTGAGGTCTCACTGTCTGAAATTCTCAACTTACTGGTTCTTATATAAATTATCAAACAACATTAAGACTTTGTTATAAATATTTAATCAATAAAAAGTATTCACCTAAAAGAAATAACAAGCTTCTAGTTTTTCTGGCTATATATTGCCTATATGTTGATGCATGTTATATTATGTATGCAAAAAATTATGATGTAAAAGTCGACTAAAATTCTTCTGAATTTTGTGCTGTCGTATTTGAAAACTCTCGAACAATTTCCTTCCAAAGTTTATTAGCAAAAATAAGACTTAATTTTATGGGCGAATCGACTGATTTCCAACGTAACTATTTATACAAAACTTTGGGTTACTATTATTTATTTTTTTTTTAATTTATTCTTTTAGCTTAAACAGAATATTAACTATTTTATAGTCGAAATTATTTTATTAAATACATTATTCGCAGCAAAAGGTTTAAATTATCACTTTGTTGTTATAAATAATAAATGCTGCTACCAAGAAATTATCACTTTATATTTGTAAACACACATACTAAAACACTTCGATATATATATAGTTTTGAAAATGTATTGAACTTTTAATTCAAAAAAACCGATACTTTAGGCTCGATGCTCGTCGAGCGTTAAAGCTCGGGCCCGAGTACTCGATTTTTGGACAAAAATATCAAGCTTTCAAGCTCAAGCCGAAACTCTATTTTTTATGTTTATTATTAATTTTATGTATTTCCTTTAATTTTAGCTGTTTCTTTGATGTCTTAGTGTTTGAATTTGATTCAAATTTGTACCTCATTGCTGTTACTGATGCATTTTAAGCATCTAGTTTTTATTCTTGTTTTTCGCAACAATAACTTCAATCTTTTTAGATTTTTGGCAACACAAATCATCAGACTCTGACATCATTTGTTTGTCAATATCCACTTCTTATTTTACTAGCGAGATTGCTTTTGCTATAGATTAGAGTTTCAACGGTTCATTAGGTTGCAAAACTAGTCCAACAACTTAGCAAACGTTAGATAAAACTGAACAATTTGAACAAATAAACTCCTGAAATTAATTCATCTAGTTTTAATAAAAAATATTTGTCAAATAAGTTCTATTTAGTAATTTTAACCTTATTATAAGTATTACCAATTACAAATTTGCAATGAAATTAATAAGATTTATTTTTGTCCACAAAGTTTAAATATTATTAGCATTTGTTTTATTATTTCAAATATTTGAAATTTTAAAAATTGTGAATTACACATTTTTATGATAATTATTATATAATAGTAATTATTAATTATTGGTCCAATATTGTTATTATCTAACAATATAATTTAGTAATTAGTTAATTATAGCTCTTTGATAATTTTTGATAAATTTGGTATTAATTTTATGATGAGCTTTTTGAGGCATTTTTATAAGAACCGATCTCTGTTTTTTATAGAAAGAGTAATTGTTATAATTGTTATAATAATTTTAAATATAAAATGCTAGACATTATGCAGACAGTCAGATTCAACAACTAAAATATCGAAAGGATCAATGATTACAACTTCGATTAAATTATATTTAACTAAATGTCGTGAAAAGGGTAATATAGAACATGTATTTTTTTAAAAATTTTAAAATAGAAACGATGATGGAAAATGAAAAAAAGCAGTTTGAATTTGGGCGTCGATATTTAGCTAAAATGATGGGTGGTGATCCAGAAACATTTGATCAGAATGACATTGACGAATCTATTAGATATTTATTTCCAAGTGGTCTTTTTGAACCAGAAGCACGACCAGTTATGAAAGATCCCACTGAAATTTATCCATTAAAAAAGCCACTCGAATGCGATGAGAATGGAAGGCCTTATAATACTTTCTATTACACAGCCAGGCCGGTTTTTTATTCAATTATGCTGGTAATAAATGCATTCCAGTGAAATATTTATGGATAGATTTGTAGAAAGCGGTGTATATTCTAGAGCATTTGAAATCATTGGAGGATAAGCGTCATCGACTTGAAAATGTTCCAGGAGAACCCTTGTAAATTAGATATTTTATAATTATTTTAATTTATTTTTTGTTGATTATATTTTATTATGAGTGTTGATAAACAGGATAAATGTTTATTAGAGCAGAGAGTGGGGGAGGGGGGGGGGGGTAAGTGGGACTATGCAATGAATAATATATTATTCGAAATGCCGCCATTAAATACAAGGTCCATAATAGCATTACACAAATTCGGCAACAGCAATGGGGGAGGGGGGTAATCAGATGGGAGAAAAATCAATAAAGCAGGTGAGGTTGTGCTAACTACTAGATTTGTTATTGTTTAAAAATCAAAAATAGGAAGCGATTCATTTCTATTTCGATAACATAACTTCATAGCCTGTTCCAGACAGAATTTCACTTTTTAATGCCGATTGCACCCCCTTGCAATCAGAAATCAATCAAAACTCGTAACAAATTAACTTGACCAATCACTGCAAGGTCGATATCAATCCGATTAACTACATCGATTTTTGTCAATAAAATCTTTCATTTTCATTGTTGCTCATGTAACATATTTCATTGGTTTTGATTCCATAAAATATCGGGACGATCAAATTCATCGTTTTGATCATTGTAATCAATATTGATCTTGTATGATTATGTGAATATTTGATCACTACAATCATTACGGCATTTGAATTGTAAAAGTATTGAAATTATTTGAAAATCAAAATTAAATGGAAATCGATAGTAATATAGATTTTAAAATGTGATCAGGAATTGGATTTGTAGCAAAGAGGAACAGAGTTTATTAAAAGTACATAGTTAAATACAAAAGACGCCGACAACTGGATTTAAAGAAAATCAATAAACGATTAAATAGGTAACTAAATTGAGATCTGAAAACGGATTAGAGGTAAAACCGAAGATCATGGAGCATTAAAAATAAATGGAAGAGTGTAAAACGCACGAAATTGGAAACGAATGAGGAAATGTGTCGCTGCTATGGCGAATAGGAAGCTAATTAATTACTTGATTTCCGGTCGATAGCAAGGCAAATATTATCTAATAATTGTCATTAAGGGTTGATTTGATTCTAATTATTTTTGCAATATGTTATGAGTGAAAGTCATAAACAATTGCTATCTGTATTAGCTAACAATCACTACGGGTTATAGAAGTTAAAGAATAAATCGATTGTAGATGTGATTCTATAGTAGAATAGTCACTATTGAATTTCGAATTTGGGGAAACTTATTTAAAACGTCATTCGATATGTTACTTATCTGTTACTTAAATCACACACAAATTCAGTACTTATTCGTTAAACAATTAAATGATAATATAGGCCTTTTGCTTCGAAATATATATTCAATAAAATGAAAAAAAAAGTTTGGAATATAAAAATCATCCTTATCGATTTCCTGGAATTTAGCTGCTTCAATTTTCAAATGTTTTTTTGAATTTCACTTTTATTTCCATTTGCTCTTTTCTCATTGGTTAAAAATAAACTTTTTTTCCAAGATTTCAAAATTAAATTTATTTTATAAAAGAATAAAAAATCTAAGTTTTTAAAGCTTTTATAATAAATTTTTAATTTTTTTCCTTAAAATTTCCTTATTTTTAAAAGTTTACTTTGTTAAAATTTGATTTAGTTATTTATATTATTTTTTAAAATAAAATATTCTCAAGGTCATTAACAGCTAATCAGACTGGTGATTACATTGACCTCTTCCTTAGTGTTAATTGTTGGCCGTCTGTTTATGATGAGAATTGCCTCTTTAAATCTGACATTTTTCTTTTGGATTTTCCATTGGCTAAGATTTAAATTAAAATATTTTTCTTTCCTTCTTTGATTGACATTGTTGGAGATATCTGTAAACCGAGGACACCCCCCCCCTTGATCTAAATGTCCTTTAATTCTTTGGTACACGATCCTGAACGTATTTTTAATGTATATTTTTTTGCTTGTGATGCAGTAACCAACGTCTTTTCGGGAGCATATTTCCTTCGCTATCTGGTAGTTGTTTTACATTGTGTAATTGTTTTCTTTTTTGTGTTGTCTGCCAGAGCTTCCCTCAATGTCCAAGATTTATGTGCTATTCCGAATTGGAAGGCCAGTGCGTTTAAGTTCTTAAAGGATCTTGAAGTCGAGTATGTTGCTGATGAATGGAATATTCAAATAGAAATATTTCTATTTCTGTGTTGTCTACATAGATCCTTTTGAGTTTGCATTCATTCTTTCAATGTCCTTATTGTGATTTCCCTTGAAGTTATTGAAGTTATTGCTGCTGTCTATAGTTGTCCTCTTCAGTACATCGATTGCCTATCCTTTAAACGATTATTATTATTATTATTATTATTATTATTATTATTATTATTATTATTATTATTATTATTATTATTATTATTATTATTATTAATATTATTATTAATATTATTATTATTATTATTATTATTATTATTAATATTATTATTATTATTATTATTATTAATATTATTATTATTATTAATATTATTATTATTATTATTATTATTATTATTATTATTAATATTATTATTATTATTATTATTATTATTAATATTATTATTATTATTATTATTATTATTATTATTATTATTATTATTATTATTATTGATTAATTAAAAACCCACCAATAGATAATCGGTTTAATTATTCAGACAGTTATTGAGTAGTAAATGGATGAGCCAAAATCAATTGGCTGATCTTTGTATGGAAAAAGTTCGAAATCAACAAGTTAAGCCTTTATAAAACTAAATATATATATATTGATTTTACGAATGTTTTGATTAGTATGAGGACTGGGTTAATATTATGGATGCCGTTCTAGCTCACCCTTTTGCTAGTGAAGCAAAGGATTTTATTTTAACTATGAGAGTGCCAGTAATTGATAAAAAAAAGAAAGAAAATCGTATGGAAGTTAGTTGTATTTATTTTTATTTAATTTTAGATCGTTACGCAATTCTAGTATCTATGGAAAAATGTTTATCAGTATAATCATACTATTTTTTAATTTGCTAGATTA
>CAUHTR010006285.1:0-20083 GCA_959609185.1 Schmidtea polychroa
GAAGCCAAGCAAACAACCGGAAGATCCTGCCAAAGCTGTGTGGACACGCTTTTATTACGGTCCACTTCAGATATATGGATGACGGGGGTCAGTCAGGTGACTTCGAAATCTATTCCGCCTTTAACCAAAGTCATGATTTTTCTGTGACCTTCAGCGAATCTACTCTAAAACTTTCTTCCTTCTGCGCGAGGACCAGATCACCGATTCTGCTAAAATCCGCTTCTAATCGTTTCAGATCTGCCTCAATTTCCTTCGCTTCTTTCTCTCGTCCTAACTCCAGAGCATTATTCTTCAGCTCCTCAAATTCGTTCATTACTTCCTCATACTTGTCTTCGTATGCCTCCATTCTCCTTTGTTCTTCCCCAGGGTCTGATCCATCTCCTAAAGCCCGGTTACGTAGACGCCCTAACGAAATCTTCCACCCTGTTCGTCTTTTTGTAACCTGCCTAAACTCAGCATCTGATACTGGACTTCCCCCTGCCAGACCCAAGACCAGATGTAACGTGGCTTTTTTCCTAACATTATAATCTAATAAAGTTAAGCCATCTTTTAATATTTTCCCCGCAAAATTAAGTTTTTGTCGACCTGGGGGTATCCCTTCTTTTTTATAAATCTTCGCTTTCACTTTTTCAATAGTATCGCTCGATTCAACTTCAATCGTGACAGTCTTCCCTGTCAACGTCCTTACAAATATTTGCGCCAATTTATTTTTAATAGGTTTAGGGAGGGCAGGCCCTAGGGGAAATGTTTCCTTAACCCATAAAAAATTGCATCCAAATAGAAAATTAACCCATTCAAAATTTAAAATTTCACAGAAATCGATATGAGTTAACATTACATTCTTTAACATTATGAAAAAATACAAAAGGTACATATAACAATTGTCAATTACCTTGTTCCGGCTGGCTTGCCGGAACCACGCTCTGCTACCATGAATGAAATCAAGACACAGAATATAATTTTTATTGTCATATGATAATAAGACAATTTTGTAAATTTAACAGTTCATGATGTTATGACTTTAATAATTTCGCCATCAGAATAGAATGATATAATAATGGTTGCTAATAATAGGAAACTGAGATTGTAGATGGTTATAATTTGGGAATTACAATTATCGGTTTCATGAATTATTCCATTACTCTTTCGTAAATTACAGGTCAAAATTGCGATGATCATCAGTATAGGTAGATTATAAGCATGAGTAGCCATGGAAATCGTGAGGTCTTGTTTAGATTGTCTAAAATTGTAACTTTAATTTTATAACTGATATCTAGGTGGTGAAATAGTGAGAGTTAAGGATATATATGTTGAGGTCCGTAAATTAAAATAAATTTAAATGAAATTTAGGTTGAAAATTTAAATAAAAAGTAAGTGAAGAAAAAAGACAAATAAAAGATGGGTCATGTACAGAATTGATAGTAAAGGAAAGTACGATGGAAGCAGTATTAGTAAATGGCAAAAGCAGTTACGAAAGGCAAGAATCCGGAAATCCGAGAAAAATCAATAAATTGTAAAATCATCGAAATCGAATTGGGAAAAATGGACAAGTATAGATTAGTTAATGGTCAATAAGATGATGATTAGGNTATAAGTTATAGCTAAGTTATATGGAGCACAAATTTTGATGAATATTTATATGATAAAATTATTAAATTTTATAAGTATGATGAATGAATTTTAGCATTATAAAATATTCCAACTTGATAAATACAATTTAAGGAAATTAGAGGTAACCATAATATAATATTTATAGGTTCTAAACTTATGAGTATGGTAATACAATTATATATAATTATAAGTAAGGGTTAAGGATAAAGTCAAATATGCAACATTTTACCGAATTTATAATTTATAACAAAGTTTACTATATACATTTTTAATATGGGTTTAAATAATTTTATAACTAGCAGGTTAGCTTTACTTGACTAAATGAACGGTGGATCCTGGATTGCGCATATGCATTTCGAAATGTTCCAAACCATAGTTGTTCTCCTTTTACGCGATTTTTCGCTTATGAAATTCAGTACTTTTCTTGTGGTACTTCATTTATTATTTTCGAATATTGAAATTATCATTGTAGTAACTGTTGATTCGTTCCATCTTCTCTTAACTTCAAATCTTCATTTCGGAATGCATAGGCGCAATGGGAATTCCGTACATAAATTGATATATTTTGCAATTTAGACCTAGCCGACTACAATTTCTGTTCAATATTGTGATTAATTTGAGTCTGGAGCTTTACTCCGTTTATTGTATCCTAGGGTCATGTATTAGTGTTGACTTTTTGTGTATACATTATATGTATGTTATGCATGTAAAAAAAGGTCGATTTAAAGAAAGTTGCTTGCTTTCGTGGCCACACTGTGCTCACTACAACAAGCACTAATATGTGTGTGAATCGGTATTGTACTACCGCAATATAGTAACGATAACGAGTTCTACGAACTCCGCCGTACCAGAGGTAATTTATCAACGAACCCAGTGGCATATACCCTTAGTCAGTACGACTTCCGAGGACCCCGCAACATATAATAGTGATAATACGTGCTAGGCAGCGGCCTGCATAAGTCAAGGTTGTGTGCACAGTGACGTTGAATTTAATAAATTAGATGCAAGATGGGTCAAAATCGAAAAATACTCAATTCAGTTTTGACTTCTCTTACATACTAGACAGAAGCAAAATTAATATAAAAAATTAAAATTTGTCTTTAAAATTCATATTATTAGGCATGATATAACAAAAATAAAATTCTCACTGTTTCTTTCCAAATCAGTTTAGTAAAATAGTGACAAAGAATTTTTTTGGTATAAAGAGTGTTTTTGTGACTAAAATGCGTTGGTATATATGCCTATTTTTGTGTGTGCAAGTACACGTGTATGTTTTGATGCATTAAAACAAACTCGGATTTTTTTTATTCTAGAATTTTCTATTTTCTATTTTTGATGATTTTAATGGCAATTTCAGTGCCATAATTTTTATTTTTATTTTCTAATTATTTTTGTTAAAGTTACCTCCATTATGGATTTGTGCAATTCCAGAACATTCCATATTAAATTAAAGTTAATTTTTATTTTAATAATGTTTTTTCTAAATTCTTTTTTTCAAATTTTTATTTCTAAAATTAATTAATTTATTTTTATTAAATTTTGTTGATTTACTTAGCTTTTATGATGGATGTCGCCATTTTTATGAACTGTTCTGGAATTTCATCTAGAATTTAATATTTTTCTATCTTTCGATGTCATTTGAGTCTGTTTTTTGTACTTTTATGTTTCTCTGTTATATTTGAGTTAATTTCTTGCAATACTTCTTGCATTTGGAGATTTTATTTAATTTCAGTGTTTTTGTTTTCTGTTGTGTTTCTCTTAATACATATTGTTTATTTTGTGTTTTGATTTTTATATTTAGCTAAACTTATTGCTAGGTATGCGTGCTATGTACCAACAAATTTCAGTCACAAAATAAAGTTTTGGGTCTAGAAATGAGTTCTAGCTTAACATTTGTGTACAGAACCCTACCGAGACTTTGCATTATTTTTTATCTTAGTCGACCAGTGAAGGTGCTGCTAATTCAACATCTACACTTCTATATCAAAATTTTTGAATTATCACTTGTCTATTTTTAGACATTGATTGTAAAAATACATGAACTTTTTGCCCTGAGTTTTACTGCTTCCTTGTGTGTAAACTGCTTCTTTTTCTCAGCGATTATTCTCTGTTTGGGTCTCTCCCCTGGTTATCTTACCGGGTTATTTTCATATTTATTGTCTAACACGTGATATATTTTTAGTTTTTAAGAATGCAATTCTATTAATAAGTGAGCAGTTGTTATGACATATGTGGATGACATTTATTCTATCATCGAAACTTTGTTAATTAATAAATGCATTATTTAAACAGGTTTTATTCATTAACGTGCCATTAAATACAACAATGACTCGTTTATATGTCTTCAGGTAGATTCTTTCAATGGTTTTTAACATTTTTACAGTTATTGTTGGGGTTAGTACGAAAACCAAAGAAATATATACATAAAAGAAAGGTATAACAAATATTGTTAAAATCAATAAAATGTTCCAAACAACAAAAGCACAAAATTAATTAAAATTTACTAAAAATCGAAAATCAATACAGAACGGGGGAAACGGGTATGGTTGAAAAATTCAGAAATTATAATGAAAATTTAATAAGGGATTCACCGGGAAAGTTATAACGAAAAAACAAATTAATTAAAGTTAATTAATCCGTAATGGAAGTCTGAGCCCAACGGAAAACCGAACGCTAAAAGAAACACGAAACCCGGGAGATCCCCCTGTCTATTAAGCTGACTCAACTCGGTTTGGTTATCACTAAGCTTAGAATCGCTTCCAATAACTTTAAATTTATCAAGCTTCTTTCTTTGACAAACTGGCAATTCTGTTGACTTGGGTTATCTTTTTTCCTTTTGGATGTTCACATTTATTGTCCGTGCCATTTTTTCTCCCCGCTGATTTTATCCGCGCTGTTTTTGCCACATTTTTATTGGGGTAAACCATCCGTAACCCTCGACTTTCCTTCTTTGATCTGTTAATGCCCTGTTTGGCATTGCGTACAAATCAGGTCTTCAAGTCTCGACATATATCTGCTTTTTGAATGTTCTTTTCCTTAAAGTTTTGAAAACAGGGTAAAACTGCTACAATCACATAAAAAATGTCTCACAAAATATTTGTGAATGAAAACATTTTAGAAGAACTTTTGTAAAATCTGTATTTAAATAAAAATTAAATAAATCATACTGTCTTTGAAAATTAATCATGAATGTCCTGAAAATTCATAAAGAAGTTTAATTTTTAAAAAAATATTATTAACATTAAAAAGTTTAAAAAATATTTAAAATTCTTTTTTAAAAATGTAAATATAATGAAAAATATAACTTTTAATTTGTCCATGTCTCACATAATTTATGCATTTTGGTGCAATACATAATAATAAATGCATTTCTAAAGTTCTATATTATAGGCCTTGTTGTCAAAGGACTTTAATTATTGTCATTTTTGTTAGTGACACACATAAATTTATTATTGGTTAGTTTTTTTATATTATTATGGTTCTTATTTTTTCTCATTAAGAACCTTACTTATAGCGTTTTTGTGTATAAGATTGTATTGATTATTTAATATTTATATTTTAACATTCATATTATTGAATCTTTATGAAAAGTTTTCACATAAATTGTATAATATTTAGCTTTCTAAATCAGTTGAAATATTCTACATGTTCTACAATATCTGTCAGTTATTCTCCCAGCAATTACGTAACAACAAAGTCTAAAATGATTATTTCTCTTACAAATTCAGTTTTATGGACTTATGAAGACAGAATAACAATCAATTTAGATTCATCAGTCTTATTTATTTTTATTCCAAATGGAAATAAAACAGTATTTTCACACTTTAAGGTGAAGAATTATATTTTAATTGCTAAAATGTTATCAGTTGAAGTCACCTTTAATAGAATTAATGACGGTGAAAAGTATCTTAATGTCTTCTTCACTACTAAAAATACCGCCATGGAAACTTTATTGAAAGTGTTTATTCTTACCGACTTTTCTCCGCTTCCCTTTCTGTATTGGAAAAATGACGAGAAAGATGCCATTGATTCCGGGAATAAAAAGCTGAATGATATTATATGGGTGATTTGTATGCAAATTTACGGACAAATGGAAACGAAAATAAACTTATTATTACCCGAAAAAACGTATATGATGAACTCTTATGTAAGAGAAGAGTATGAGCAAAGAATAAAAATAAAACTAACAAATGAAATCTACGGTGATAAAGTAAGTTGCGTGATAAACGATGAAAGCATCACGTCTTATGAGATTCTTAGATTTAAGCGTACTGATCAAACAGAAAAAGAACAAAGTGCTTTGACCTATGTTCTTATTATCGCTATGCTCGTAGTAATTTTACCTATAGGGATTTATTTGTTAATGATTAAACAAAAACAAATGTTCACTGAAAGAAGCGTCAAAAAACTTACAGATGCAGTCAAGCGCCAAATGTGCTTATTGAAATATGAAAATGAATCTGTTACGAATCGTAATATTTATCAGGAAGCTGGTGTTTCTCATACTTCAAGATTTAACTCAAAAATGAGCATGTTGAGACATGATACTTATGGAACTTCAAATGCAGAACATCAATTGAAAAGAATAGAGCAACTTCATGAATTAAGCAAATTTGAATATGCAAATTAATTTTTATTATTACCTTTTTCTGTGTTCTTTATTAGTTATAATTATAATTGATTAATAGTTTTTTATCATTTATTTTTATTTTCACCTTTGATTTTTTTATTTACTAGTTCTCACCTTAGACCATCTGTATACCCATGGTGATAGCCATGTTAGTGCTGTATACAATGGTTCGTGTTAACTAATTCTTTTCAATTATATGCCTTCATAAAAATCAAATGAACACCAAGATTTTCGCACCAAAAGAGCACGTAGAATTGTCACCACATATATATATATATATGGTCGAAAACGACATCAATATTAATAATTTAAATTATATACATATATAGGTATGTGTACGTGTGTGTATGTATATATATAATATTAATATATATACATATATATCTATATATATAGTATATATATATATATATATATATATATTGTAACCTTATAAAAATCACTTATAATTTTCATGAAGACCCCCTTACGATATAGCATAGCAAAATAACGTAACATGACTAATTCAAATCATATGTATAAATCTTTAACTTAAAAAATATAATTTGTAATTTCCCGAAATACCCCCCCCCCCTCTTCAAATTATATACTTGCCAAAATACATGTAATAACACCAATTCAAGTTGTAGATTTAAATATCAGCCTTATAGAAACCTAATTTATAATTTTCATAAATATCCCAGTTGTGAGAGAACTTCGACCGTAACTTCCACGGGCAAATCCATGATTGTCGCCCACCATTCGAATTTACGGAACCAGTAAACTCATGGCCTTGCTAACACTTAAAATATCCTCGTAATGATAGCGTGTAATTAGTTTATTAGTGAGAATCAAAAGATAAACCATTTATTTTTTAATTAAAAAAAACATATTACCAGCCTCTGTATGCAATGGTAGAATGATTGTTAAACCCAACTAAATGATACAGAATAGAATAACGAGATTGAATTAGAGCGACGGTAGCCAACTGAATAGGTCCAAACTTAAATATTGTCCGTCGAATAATTCTCTCGAATAGTTCTGAAATTTTTAAAACAAAGCCGGATTCGATAGTGCTAGATTACTATCCCCAACACCAAAGCAAGAAATTGGGGAAATCCGACTGAAGAATTACAACCACCAAGGGTCATGGAGTACGGCCAAACATACGACCGAGATTTAATGTAACCCTTAAGATCATAAAATATCTAATTACCTCACTGAGTAATTATAATCCAAGATCGACCATTATGTTGCGAGTTAATATAAAGAACCTAAAGAGAAAATTAACCGAGGCCAGCTGAGGAATATTCCGGTAGAATCAGACTTGCCAGACGGGTAAGGCGAGAATCCATGTTGGATTACAACGACTTACCTATGACTGTAAGCCTGATTTACTCGGCTATAGGTAATCTAATAAATTTAATAAATCTAAATATAATAAATCTAATATGTAACATAAATAAATTTGAAACAATTATATTTATTTGTAATCCTGTTGCCATATATAAACACAGGTTAATATTTAATGAATTACCATAATTAATAAATGATTTTTTTTGGGTTTAATGAAATTCCGAATCTAAACAAGGTAAAAAAATTGAGAATATTTAAATAGAATACCTTTTTTTGTGGAGCATAGATTAAATTAGGAACCATCGTTATCATCAGTTTTTAACTTGTATTTTTATGTCATAGACAATTAGGTTTTCGTACGGGGACGCGTAGGAAGGTACATAAGTGTATAGTGATTATATAAGGGTATCAATAAAATTGTTTAATTTCGCGGGTTTGTTTGATGTTAGTCTGATGAGATGGTGAGAGAGTTTCTAGAATTTCGGAAAACAATTAAATTAAGGGACCAGAGCAAATCGGACACATATCTTCTATCGATAGTCCGTGAACTCAAGGAGTGCCCGATAATTATAATGCAAGTAGTGCGCTCACTTTTTGCGAGCACTCACTCTCTTGATACAGTTCCAACGTTGATCACGCAACGGGTATCAAGCGGAGAAGCAAATGTTATTTGTATTCTGGGTTACGCTGGAAACAGCACGAAAGGGTAAAATGTATGTCTAATAGTTTGTTTAATAGAATTTTAAACTTCATATGGTTATTTTGAGTCTATAACTTCCACGAAGCTCTCATTTTAGAATGGATTTAGAACAGATACTTTACCTTGAAAATTAGCGGTTGACTCAGAATAGACTCAAAATCGTAGAGCTGATGAAGCATGATTAGGGTCAAGGTTAAGAATAATTGATTCTTATAGATCAAGTTTTTATATTCAGGGCTATCTGTTTCAAGTGCCAATTTGAAAGGAAAATAAAGCAGTACCGAAAATTTGTGTTAAATAGATAAAAATTTATTTATTTTATTTAATTATAATGAAGATAAACGCATTTTTTAATTAAACAAAGGAATTTAAAATAATATATTTTTTACTGATTTATTTCTAAAGTTAAAACTTTTCTTTGTAAATTATAAAATAAAATCAATATCATGAAAAAGAATTTATTTAAGTACAATAGATCTGAATTAACTCCGTATAATTATTTTGCCACATGTATTTAAATTTCTTTGTTTAAGTTATTTGACCAAGGCTTCCTATTTTAATTTTGACGAAATTTTTAGAGTAAAATTATTTATTTTCTTTTTTATTTAAGTAATATATCAAATAACAGTATTATTTACTTTTAATATGGATGTGTGTATTACAACATTAAAAATTCTTATTATTGGAGAAAGTAATGTTGGAAAGTCAAGTTTATTAATAAGATTTGTGGATGATACTTTTGATCCTGAAATTCCAGCCACTATTGGTAAATTTTTAAACATTATATTTATGATATTTATAAACAGGTGTGGATTTTCGAGTTAAAGCTTTGACAGTTGATGGTAATAAAGCTAAATTAGCAATTTGGGTGAGTACAATTATTTCCTGGATAAGAACTATTTTTAACATAAGAATTATTGAAAATCATGTGAAATAATACTGATTTCATAGTTTTCTCTATTGTAACTTATTATTTCATCATTTGGCATCCGTCGATTATTGATTATCGTCAGTAAAATGTGAGCTCAGAAAATAAATCAGACTTAGGCTACTTAGTCTTCTATTAAATGAAATAATATATTCATAAAAATGATGTTTAAAAATTCAATTCAAATTCAGCATATAGTTGTATTAAATTCCAAATAATAACATGAAAAGAACATCTATTTAATCTCACTATAAACTCATTTTTAATTTTATAAAACTTGAACTTAATTCAATTTTAAGGATACGGCAGGTCAAGAAAGATTCAGAACATTAACTCCTAGTTATTATCGAGGTGCTCAGGGGGTAATATTAGGTAATTTTCGAAGCAAGTATATGAAATTCATTTATAAATAATAAGTTTATGATGTCGCGAATCGAGAAACGTTTGCAAAACTTGAAAATTGGCTAAATGAATTAGACACATTTGCAACGGAAAGAAACTTGATCAAAATGTTAGTAGCTAATAAAATCGATAAGGTAATTAATATTTACAATCATATTTTAATATTTCTAAGTAATCCAAATTTTTCATTGGTTGACCATTTTTTACTTAAACAAAACATTCAAATCTGTTTTTCTATTTCAAATCTTTTATCTTTTAAATAGATTATTATATATATTATATTTTTTTTACATATAATATGGAAACGCAAGTTCGAATCATCTAATGGAACTAGGAGAACAAGAAAATGTATAATTAAAAAATTCTTAAACTGATAAAAGACATGTGAAATTAATTGGATTCTGATTTAAAAGAGAGTAATAGTAATGAAAATTTCTGCCTCTGTAATATTTAATGAAATTGGAAATGTGGAATTGGTCAGTTTCTTTAAAATATATGCCTACGAAAAGTTTATTGACAAGAAAACGACTAAAAGCGGTACATAGTGATGGGTGAAACTGAGCCCGATTTCCCGATAAGCCTCCCACACCTTCATCCTAATCTCAGTGAATTGAGAGAGAAATATTAGTCCAATTGGTATAATCTCCACAGAAAGGATACTTCATCACAAGATTTAAACTGTTCCGTTTAATACTATAATTTTTATAGCATTTTCACAAGAATATTAAAATTTAAAATTATTTACTAGTGGGTAAAAGGTAATAGTGGATAATGTTAAATTCTATAAGCCCTTAACTGGTTCTGCACAACTACTTAGGAGCCACTTATAAATGACGTTATACCTCCACTCAAATATTACCCCACAAAGCTCTGCACCTCCCAACCCTCCTCCCCCAATTAAAACGATTAGAATCTTAATTATAATAGTGAGCGTAACAAAATGTAAATAATCAACAATTAAGAAAGAAATACTTGTGGTGACAATTACCGGTATTAAATTGAGTATAAATGTAATGCCATATGATGTCACATTTCTAAAACATCCCCTCACTATAGTCTACAACTTAACCCAATCCAGGTGGTATTTACTGCCTTAAAAATAAGTATCACGAGATAAGGCTTCTTGTACGAAATTCTGATGATATTATCAATTATATTGAGTGGGCAATCCGAGGAATGAATAATGGAAATAGCGTATGTTTTGGAAATTATTATCATAATATGAAAAGTTTCTTGGATTTAGCGTTCGCTGACGGAGATTTCAATAGGATTTAAATTACGGAGTATTTATTGTTTTCTTATAAAATTATTAAATAATGATCTATGTTTAATTGTTTATGAATTCTTTATAATTATACAGTGTTATATTAAATCACAAAGGGGCTATCGCAATAGTTTGCTATAAGTTCATGTTTCTAATAAATATAACTTCCGATGTAACAAACCAAATTCTTAAATTTTCATTTGGAATTTGTTAAAATTAGTAATAAAAAACTATTTTCGAATATTTTCTTCATGTTTCCAAATTAATACGTTGATATCAAAAGCAGTAGATAGTCAATGAAAATCGCTTCTGATTGGCTATTTGGTAATGGAATAGAGATTTGAATGTCGCGAAATTTAGTGGACCAATAAGGGGAAGCATTTGAAATTTTGGAAATAATTGTGCTAATCTAATAGACTTTCTTTGTGGAGAATAAGTTTTCTTTGCCATCTTTTGAGATTTTACTCGGATTGGAAGCTTTTCTTTATAGCTAGCAATGGTGAGACAAAGTTGCAATTTCTGAAATCTTATCATTCGAACTTTTTATTTTTAGCTTTAATTTATAGTTATTTTAAAATATGATGGTGACAAATAATATTCGTTAAAAGAATCTTCTAAACATTTATATTTAACTGGAAGTGTCACTGGTTTTTCAATGAACTTTTTAAAGTTTTCTTCAATTGAAAATGTTTCGTTTATTGATAAATTAAAATTTACCACCATATAAGATTTATATAGATTTCAATTGGACTGTCTAACAAATCACCGCACTCACCCAAATTAAACACATATCAGTGCTCATACTTTAATGTAAGTGGTAATTTATAATAAATCTCGTGATTGAAAATTTCTGGAGAAACGTGCTCTTTTACCGACTGTATAATAAACGTTATTGAGCTTCTTGTTACAGCTATTCAACCACCTGTCACTAGTATAGAAATAAGAAATATTAAGTTTCCTACAAACTGTTGGTCTTTTCTTTAAATAGGTTACTCCAATGTACTTCATCGCTTTTCCGATTTCTTTTCAATCTTTACATTGTATTTCCTTTCGTTTAATTGTTAAACTTTAACACATTCATAATTTTTTCTATTGCAAACAATTCCTGGAATTATTGATTTTGAAACTTTGAAATGTGCGCCAATTTGGTCGTAGCTCATATTCTTGCTAAAATGGTTAGTTTATCTTCGAAGGAAATAGCTGTTCTTTGTAAATTAGTGGTAATAACTCTTAAGGGAAAAACAACCAAAAACTAAAAATTATGGCTTGTATAAACGCTTCTAAGTCCCGGGTTATATACGTGATGTGATTGACCCATTAGTTGAATTCCAGTTTTTCGTCAGTCTTGTTGGCAAATTCACTAGCTTAGTTTCACAAAAAGTGATTGCATTATTAAAACTAAAAGTTTAACTTTTTGCAAAAATTGTATTTTTCGATTAAAAACTGAAAATTGGTAAAAGTGAGTTTCTATCGAATTTGGCAATTATTTCGTTTACGCGTTGCGACATACCGCTGGGTTTGATCAAATGAGTTTCAGTTTTTGTAATCTCTGTTTATGATATTTCTTTTCCAATGACGTCATTGAAATTATATAGAAATAGATAAATAGTTGACTCGATTACTCTTCGTCCCTATTCTCATGTTCGACTATCAATTTGCACTTCAGAACTGCTGTGATCTCTCATCTAGAATTTCTACTAACTTCAACCTCTACAAGCATAGTTCACCATGTTTTGGGTCTCTACATACTCTTGATGCTTGCTATGTTGAGAGATTATGTCGTTTAACTAAATATGTACTGAGCTGGTAATGTGATATTTTTTAAACATTTTCAACTACCTCATCTTGACAATCAGACTCATGTTGACAATTGTTTTCTTATGAAAGATAGACAAATACCTAAATGTGTACAAAATGATATAAAATAAAGGAAAGTTTATTAGAACCAATTGGCGTCTTAAGCCGACGACTGTTTGTATTTCAAAAATTAAAATCTTATATTTGCTCTATTAGTAGTATAAAGAGCAGTTTCGAAATGGCCTTAATAAATAACGCAAAGGAAATAAAAAAAAGAATTTAAAGGAGAAATCAAAAAACTTAAGTTTCCGAATAAGTATCACTATCTTTTCAATGAGAACATTTAGATTAATTAAATGTTTTTGTGTTTATGGATATTTAACGCAATTAAGAAAAATAATCTAGGATAACAGAGAAGTTTCTAAAGAAGAGGGTTTGAAATTCGCAAAAAAACACTCAATGTTGTTTATTGAGGCAAGTGCTCGCACAAACGAAGGAGTTAAATGTGCCTTTGAAGAGTTAGTTGAAAAAGTATGTTTTATCATAAAGTGAAGTGAGCATTTTTAATAATAATTAAACAAATTTTATTAATTTTTCTTTAAAAAACTATTGTTAAGGATTTAAAATCTATAAAAAAATTGCGTTTTAAAATTATTTAATTCGATACATAAATAACAACAATTTCTAATAAAAACTATTTAAAAACATTCACAACAAAAGTGTTCATATCATTTTGCACCTTACTTTTCGGATTCATTGATTTTATCAACAAAGCATCATAATTACACGTTCCCAATAATTTATTGACCAAATTTGTTTATTTTGCTCACTAATAAGTTCACGAGCTTAGGAAATTCCTCCAACGCATGTGACATTACACTCATTACATGTAAATTGATTAACGAGATCAGAACAAAATCCAATCGGATGTTTAGACTTATTGATAAACATATTGTGTGCTTTACATGAATTAGACATAATCTTATAATTTAGATTTCCCAATTGCTTGCTTATCTTTCTCCTATAATCTGTTAAACCTTTCAACTGCACCAATACTTATATAAATTTAAGATCATAATCGAACTTACACCAAAACATTCTCAATCATTACCGAATTTTTGGTAAATTAAAACAATATATTTGGGGTACAAATAAGATTTGATTTTTATTTTTGCTACATGACACAGCGGTCTTCAAATGGTTACTTAAGTAAATAAGATAGTATAGATTATATATTGTACTTTTATATTGTTAAAATGTCCGAAAAATGTGTTGATAATTTTGTTATATTTTCGGCCTTATAAATTTAAGCCAATTTCGATTTGTGTAAAATTATCGTTAGTTTACACTTAGAAAATTTTATTTTTATTGATTAATTATTTTTTTCATTCGAGCTATATATTATCTGTTGAACAACTTTCATATCTTGGGATTCTTTTTCAAATTAATATTTAAACGACCAATCGTACCTTATGGGACCAAATCGTTAATACGCCAAACTAATTCTTTTTTTAATACGGTAGATATGTTCCTGAGAAAAACACATGAAAAAGGTCACGGGTTACATTGTATAAATGGTATAAAAATGTATAAACGTTCCATAATATTCGAAAAGTTCATAATATCAAATTTTTATTTTAAGTGGAAAATTTTAACCTTCTAATAATAATAGTACTTTACTACTTTACAAATGCTTTTTGGAATATTCAAAGAATTTACTTATCAATGAGGGCCTTGAGGCCGATATTTGGAAACATTTACCGTAAAGTTTCATTGTGATCGAATGAATGATTTAGTAATGCATAAAGTACAAGCAGACATACTTATAAACCTCACGAATATTGACGTAAAATGAGAGAATAATAATGAGCATTGGTGTTGTGCATTTTGTAAGAAATATAATAAAACTATTAACAGGGATCCCCATAAAAACCACATAAATTTACTCGTAATCATTGTTTAATACAGTGCTTCTAAAACTTCTTCATACTATGAAATTTTTTGAAATATGAAAACAAGATGCCCCTAAAAATGTGTCAAACAAAGTGCACTAGTTTCTTAATTCAAAAATCTATATATAGTGCACTCCAAAACAAAGTCATATTGCATAATGATTTCCCAAGAGCCCTCTTTTTTGTGCATACCCCCATAAAAAAAATTTTGAATCCAGCCATTTTGTAGAGAATTAAATTCTGTCTATATATAGTTACACTCAAATCATGTTCAGCCTGTTCAATTTAAGTGAAAATGCGTACAAAAACAAATGAATATTACGTAACAAAGTCTTTTAAAACTATGAATTCTAAAATAGTACACAATATATCAAAATAGCAAATTCATTAAAAATTGATGATGGAATCGCCGATTAAAACAAAGTTTATGGGAGAAATATTACATAATATTAATTTGTTCTGGAGTACTAACATAAAAGGCTTTAGGGTGGCAGAATTTTTGATGCAATTTCCTATTAACATAAACTACAATAACATGAGACAGTGTTAGAGAATAAAATCGATTAATTAGAGTAAAATTCCCTCGACAAAATTTTAGAGCTGTTCAAATCTGGCACTGAGAATGGACAATTTTTGATGGTTTTAATACTATTAAGAATATGTTTAATTTTTCAAAATGGACCAATGAAATTGCCAGCTTAGTTAATTTTTAAAATGTGTAATAAATCTTCCTTTTAAAATTAATTTTATTATATTTATAATCTATTTTGACCTTACACCGACCTTGGAATGACCTTTGATCTTAAATCAACTTTGATGTTATTATGACGTTATCCAAGGCCGGTAAGTGATATGGAGCTGTCATAGCTTCTTATTTGTCTAAATAAATCAAAGATAAATGGATTATTATTCCAGATCATTCAAACTCCCGGACTGTGGGAGAAAGATCCCAATCAACCGAACATTGATTTATCAAATAGGAGTTACGATCAGAATCAGTCATTTAGTTCATGTTCATGTTAAATGAGAATTAAAAATAAGATTAATTGACATGTTTTGTGGCTATGAAGTTTTTTATTAATTATTATTTGAAATAAATCTGATGATGATACCATTACAATTATAAATTGGAAGTTCTTCATATGGACTTTATTACTGAATTGTGATATATACATATATATGATGATGCTAATGATGATTGGCCTTTGTGATAAGATTTTTTGTTTGCAGTTTCGTAAAGAAATTATCCATCAACTCGTATGTTATTGAATAAATAATAATTAGCTCTCCTCTTTTAATGTTGTCTATTCTCTATTGTTTATCATTTTTTCAATATTTTCATTATTATTTTTTGCTTTACATTGTAAAATAAACTTAATTGCTGATGTTTCAATTGAATGCTTGTTTTGGGGAAATAAATTATTGCTTAATCAATGTTTCTGGTGTATAAATGAAACTACAAAGTCTTAAAGATTTTTGTATTTTTTGCAATTTGAAATCACATTTAGACAAGATGGCAAAGACGGGCGAGAAGAAATTAATGTTCTAAAAATTATGTAAGCTATTCAGAAACAATTATAAAGTATTAATTCAGTTGGAATATTATGTTGAACAAAATAAAAGTTTGTACAACATTACATTTATTAACCACTTTCATGTGATCCACAACAGCTTTTGCATCATGATTCATACAAAAAATCTGTGTGAGGAAATAAAACTCGAAATAACAATTAGAATTGAATTCCTTAATTTAATTATTCGCATTCCCTCGTAATCAGTTAGAAGAATTCCATTTGTACTAATCAAGATCAGAGGGTTTCCTTCAGTGGCACGACGAATGTTTATCTTCCATATTCTTATTATCTGGACATTTATTTGAGTATGGTTTTCACTCATAACGTGATCATTTATCACTAATACATCTCATAAATCTAAGTTTCTGGCATCGTATCATAGGATGCAATGATCAGTGACAAGCTTCTGTTGGGCTAGAAAGTAAAATAATAATTTAAAAAAACCTAAGAAGAAAACAATAAGAAATAAAATTAAATTAGGAAACAAAGCGAAAACAAATTAAAAACATAGACAAATAAACAATAGGAATAAATAATAAAAAATTAACCAAAGAGAATTAAAACAAAAAAATGAAAAATTAAGATATAGAAACCGGAAAAAATAGTAAAATAATAGAAATTAAATAATAAATAAAAAATAAAAGAAAACAGTAAGGAAAACACCAAGAAAACTAAGAAAAACAAAGAAAACGAATTAAATTAAAAAATTACGCCGCACTCAATTCTGATTGGCTCGCATAAACACAAAAATTAGTATATAAGGAAAACACTGAAATAGAATTTTCAGTGTTAATCAAAAAATTCATTAAGGTAAGCGCATCAAACCTACATTCAGAGTGTTAATCAAAAAATTCATTAAGGTACTTCGCAACTACTATACCGGACTAACTCAAGGATCAGATAGACAAATCACTCGGAGAACCATTCAAATTTGTACGAAGTAAAATTTGTTATTTATTGTAAACCTTTTATTAAGCTAGTAATGATAATAATAACTTTACTTAGATAAATTGTTAGCAGTTTTTCCTGTTCACCAATAAATCTTAAATTTTTGTAATTCATTCTTATTTAGATTTTATTGAATATTATGAAATTTAACTATTTTAAATTGTGCAATATACTATTCAATTTTGATGTCAAGCGACACTGAGGTTCAACTGGCCACAGCTTGAGGGACACGGGTGGTTCCTCACGCCAGCAGGTCAGGTATAACATCAGCGACGTGGTGGTTGAGCGGGTCATCGTGGGGGCTTCTTCACTGATCCGTCGCCACAGGAAGAGCGGAGCTAAAAAGTAATAGAGGAGAATAATGTATTGAAACGATAAAAAATCTCGTGAAAGTAGTGTGGGAGAATCTTCGCAATGACTAGGGTGATCCAATCCTCATTCATCGGATGTTGTCGGAAAGTTATTATCTCTTGATCTTTCATCGTCGTCATCGCAACTCATACAAAATCCATATATCGTGTTAATCTAGACGTTTCATCGTAAATTCGATCGTTGCTCCAGTAGAATCGGCGCTCTCTCAGAACACTCAGAGTAGTGATGAGAAGTAGAGGCACTATCTTCATCAATGAATCGTAAATCTGAGTCGACCGTGTCACATTAACTAAATCAGCAATACGATGAATTTCTACTAACAAAGTCTTAGACTTAGTTGATATATAGTAATTATTTTCAGAATTTCGCGACTTATGACTCTGGTACGTTGCGTGAAGATCCAGTATATCTATTTATAATTTTAACAAATAAAACGGTCTCCACCATTGATAATAAAATTGGCATGAATTATGAATTAAGCAAGCCGCAGCGAATTTCCATCTAACATTGATCGTTTAAAATTAAATAAGAATTGAGTTCAAGTAATCGTAATATTCGCATTTCGCAAACGTATTGCGTTAGGTATAACTACTTCGAGGAATCCCACTTGTACTCATTTTATCGTAAACCGAATTTTAGCTGATCGAAATCAAATCATTCCATAAAAATTCCACATTTACTCCAGTACGATGTTGGCGATAGAACTACCACAATAATTACAAGCCACTTTAGCTGCTCATTCACAACTGGTAGATTACAGTGATTAAAAAGTAATACCGACACAGACGATCATTCACACGAGACACTCACTCGTTGAGATAATACTCTGGTACTAAAATCCACATGCATGAAAAATAGCGTTAGTGATAACTACACACGCATGAGCCGGCGAGGAAATTAGTTAATCGCCACATATGTATCCACACAAGACCCATTCCCACCGTACACGTAAGGCATCAATCGCCGATAAACTATCTGACACTAATAAGAATACACGAACACCAAACTCAGTAGATGGCGAATGCAAAAATTTAATCTCCAAATAAAGTTAACACCTAAGCTGATAATATCTAGGAATACCAAAAATTTACAATTCTCTCTTATCTGAAAACTCGAAGTAATTAAAGCAATTCTTGAGGGGGGAGGTACCATTTTCATGTAAAGTAAATGAACTCTGACATTTCTTTTCTCAGTGTATTAGCAGTAGATGGAGGATCCCCATGAACTATTGTTATTACCGCATTTATTGCTATTATTATTATTATTATTATTATTATTATTATTATTATTATTATTATTATTATTATTATTATTATTATTATTATTATTATTATTATTATTATTATTATTATTATTATCATTATTATTATTGCTATTATTATTATTATTATAATTATTATTCCTATCATTATCATTATCGTTAGTTATTATGATTGTTGTGGTTGTTACTGTTGTCGTTGATGTGGTGATTGTTACGATTGTTGTTCTTGTCATTATTATTACCACTAGTCTTATTATTGTTACTGATGTGGGTGTTATGGTCGATATGAGTGTCATCATTATTATTATTGTTGTGGACATCAGTGTATTACCGATTGATGAATGCTTGGCATGATTGGGAAATGATGTAACGAGGTATGATGGATGACGTTTGGATGTAAAGAGGAATGATAGGGTTAATGAAAACATTTACATTTATAGAATGTCAAAAGCTTCAACCAATGCCACGATCTTGCGCCCACGTTTTTCTTGTTCGGATAAAAATCAGATGATTCAAACGTTACAAGCACAAATTGGCCTCCTTAAGAAGAAGTCGGATCATCTAGAGGGGACATATTTTCCCCCACTCAAATGAAAGAGGTGAGGACGAGGCTCACCCGAGTGGAGAAATGTCGCGATGATATACTAGAGGAAAATCGCGCTTTGCGTGCCCTCATTAAAGAGCAGTCCGAGGCGTTATACAAAGTGTTCGTCCAAGCGTCGGTCACAAGAAAGATAGTCAATATTGCACTCGCGGAAGAAGACAATTTATTCCCGTCCCACCACCTCTCAGGTATCTCGTTGGTGAAACCATTGAACCAGGCCAGCTTAAGCCACTCGAGCATTTCTCAGCCGACAATTCCAGCCGAAGTCGTCTGTACCGGCACAAGTCGCGCTGAACCCAGAATCGTGGACTTAACAACCCCGGTCACTCTTCCGGAGGTGAAAAAGATCAAGAAGCGTCGCCAGCCATCTAGGGCGGAGCGTACTAAAAGAAGAAGGGCCCTCCAGGCCGAAAGAGAAGCGGCTCTGATCGCCTCTGTTCAGCCGCCAGCTCCAGTACCTCCGGTAGAATCCACCCTGCATTCTCTCCCTATCTTCAGGGTAATCCCGCCCGTCGATTCCTCATGGGAAGAAAATGCTAAAGACTTTTTCGATCTCGATGAGATCTTTGCTGGAGCTTCTCCAAGCACTCTGTGATTATATCTGCGTTGTTCTACAAAATTGTAGTACCTATCAATGTACTCTTAATGTAATAATGCGTTAATACATTTTTCTTTATTGTGACTTGTCAAATTAAATGATGTTGA
>CAUHTR010006288.1:0-20062 GCA_959609185.1 Schmidtea polychroa
CATATTTTGGGGAATACGGTATATAAAAATACTTTAAATTACATTAGTTAATAAAAAGAAACACTTAAAATGAAAAATCTCTACGCAGGTATTAGTATATTGGCAAATTTATCAACTTAAATTCATTTAAAACAATAGAGGGCCCATTTTAATTTTACCGCCCAGGGCCCACAAGCAACTTAATCCTCCACTGGGAATACCCATAAAAAAAATTGGGGAAAAAATTTTAAGAATTAAGAGAGTGATTTTTTTAATTTGTGTTATTTTAAAATCGAGTAAAAAAATTCGAGTATAAACAAATCTTTATTTAAAAATTTTTAGATAAATAACACAGATCAGTGGTTCTCAATTATTATAAAAGCGCGGAACACCATTCACATGATTTTTTTACGCGGAACACTGACAAAAAAATACTTACCCACAATGAGTGACCAATCAAAAATTACTATAAATCTGTCGTAAACGTAAACAATGTCTTCTTATAAGCAAAGAAAATACCACGCGCAACAATAACAAGTAATAAAAACACTTTTGTATTTGTATGTTTATATATCTGTGTAACAACGGCTTTCTTATTGAATCATCTTATAAAAAATTAATTGAGGTTTTTGATGATATGTATCTTAAATGCAAATTTAAAGATAAAATGTCATTTTTTTCGAGGAACACTGGAAGCGTAATCGCGGAATACTGATGTTCCGCGGAACACGGGTTGAGAACCACTGACATAGATAATAGATAACACATTCCTGCAAAGTGTATTAAGTGATATGTTTCAATCTAAAATAAATCATGTTCATTTAAATAAATAATTTAAACTGTTTTTCTGTCTCTTCGTCTCCAATCAAATCTTTTCCCCGGTTTCTTTTTGTTCTTCATTTGATAGGATTACTATTTTTACAAATCAAAATTATACATTTAAAATTATAAAATAACTGAAGAAAAAGAAATTTAAAATTACAATTTTTTGAGTCAATATGTTAGACTTTAACTTTATTGTACAATTAATATGAATTTAATTCCGATTTGACTCCATTAGTGATATTACCATTTTGTAAATTTCATTTTTACGAATTTAGGAAATATGTAAAACAATATAAGGCAAATATAAATTCTGAAAAGGTAGAATTCAAATGAAAATAAAACGGAACCAAATTGCTAATAAACATTCAAATCAAAGGATGTAAAAGTTTTCTGTAAATATTCTAATTAAATTTTTAAACATTTCAATAATTAAATATTTTATATAATATATTTAATCTAAATTATATTCTAAATTAAATCAGCATTTAGATCAAGGTCAGAATTAAATAAGAATCACCTCCCACAGAATTATTTAAATATTATAAAAATTGCTTTATTCAGGACAATTTTTTTGAAAAAACTTTTGTGGAAGATTTGAATTCTTTTAATTATGAAAAATAATAATGAAAATGAATGCGATCTCGCAACTAACAAATTCAAATTCACATCATTTATATATTTTGAATATTATAAATACAATATTTTTTTGTAAATTACTTATAATTATTAATTCATAATATATATTTTTAATAAAGGAAATTAAAGATCAAATAAACACTTACCTTTCAAAATTCAAACTAAAATCTCTAGTTCTACCGGGGCCCGATTGGGTATTTGACAATCGAGAAAGTTATAAGATTGGAAAAACATTAACCCTCATAAAAAACGGAACGGTTCTCGTCCAATGGCTACGTGATACTGAAAAATGTCACATCCGACATAAAATGGGCTCTCAAGTAATAAAATAAATTATTAAGTTATTTATCTACAAGTATTAGGGAAAATATGAAATCTTATTAGCTTCAGAGGAACAAATAGAAGCATTAAATGATAAAGATGGGATGATAAAAAATAATTTGACAGATTCAATAATAGAAAGCAGGTATGTTAAATGACAATTTAATTGATATTATATAAACCAAGGGTCCTCAAACTTTTTTAATAGTCAACCCCTTCAAGAATTTCTCAACTTTTTATCCATTCTAATTTACCATTAAATAATTTTGATATGACAAAATAGTGCAATTGTGATTTTTAAATTGTTTATTTTACTAAGCTTATATATCAAGGGTGGGCACGCATGAGTTCAATGAGAGACATTTTCCGAAAATTTATTTTTTAAAGAGCCACCATAGTGAACTACATATTTTTTTTTATTTCATTAATTTGATTAAAAAAGACTTAAACGCTATTAAAAACAATTATTTCAAAATTTAAGTAACAAACATAAAATATAATAAAAATCCATTAATAAAAAGTAATAAAATTTCTTGAATTAACGAAGACTTTTGGTCAAATCTTTGAAATTTGGTGTATACTTTGTTAAAGCTGTTCGCAGCAATTCTGTAAGATGCTGATTGGTCAACTGTGAACGATATTTCGACTTCACGAACTTCATTGTGGAGTACAAAGATTCACAACAATATGTTGTACCAAAAATTGAAATTAGACGGCAAGCAGCTTGTTTTAAGTGTGGATATTTTGCCTCTGGTACGAGTTTCCAAAATTCAATTATAGAAGTAACTTTATGGTGCATTTGCAAAGCCTGGTCCTCTTTCATATCTAATAACTCCAATTCCCCAACCGCTTTTTTAACAAGTATTACTTCAGAAATTGGAAATCCATCTTCAATAATATCACAAATAAATGGGTTCACAAAAAATGCAAATGTAGATTTAAAACTTTTCAAATCTTCAAACCTACATTTGAAATCCGCTTGCAATTCTTCCAATTTTTCACTGTATTCGTTTACTTTTTCTTCTGTGATATCAATTTTATTAGCTTTTATTCGTGGAAAATGATTAAATATTTTCGACCTAAGATCGTTCACAAAAAGCCGAAGTTTAGCTTCAAAACTAAATAACGTTTGTGACAAATCAATAATTATCTTTTCTTTTCCTTGTAAAGCCAAATTTAATATTTGCAAATGTTCCATAATGTCTGTAAGGAACATTAAGTCAGAAAGCCAAGTTTCATTTTCTAATTCTGGGTATGCTATTCCTTTTTCTTTGGTAAATATTATGATAGGATTTAGGAGTTCCACAAAACGGTCCAAAACATTGTAAGTTGACAGCCATCTAACAATACACCATAAGGAGACATCATTGGGCAATTCATCTGTTTCATCATTTAATCTTAATTCTTCTAAAAAGTTTTTAAATTGACGATGTGTTTTGGCATTTGTTCTAATTAAATTCACAATCTTCAAAACAATCTTCCACACATTTTCGTATTTAAAGTACTTCGCTATGAGATGCTCGCGATGAATTATGCATTGAAGAGATAAGAAATGAGGAATATTTGGATCTCTGTTTAAAAGACCAATGAGACCTTGATTTTTCCCCAATCATTGCAGGCGCTCCGTCTGTCGCAACACTTACAAGTTTATCACGCGCCAATTCAAACTTGTCCATCACTACATCAAGCGCAGTTTTGACATCGATACCGCGAGTTGTTTCTTTAAGAGCTACTAGGTCTAAAATTTCTTCCTTTACTTTTACGTCAGAAGATACAAAGCGGACAAAAACGGCTAATTGTGGAACATCCTGAATGTCAGTAGACTCGTCGAGAGCTAAACTGAATGCTGTACAATTTTTTAAATCACACATCAAATTATTTTCAACATTTTCGCTAATTTGGCCAATTCGACGCGCAGTTGTACGACGTGACATAGGAATACGTGAGATCAATTTATGTAGTTTTGAGTTATCCGGATCCAAAACTTTAATCACTTCTTCCAAGTTTCTCTTAATAAATTCACCTTCTCCATATGTACGTTTAGCACGAGCTATATTCCAAGCTATCAAAAAACTAGCTTCGTTGGCACTGTCATCTTCTCGACTAAAAGAAGACATTAGTCCTTGTTGGTTTTGAAGCCCTGATTGCAATGACTTAAGTTTTTCTGTTCGCAATTTTGAATTGAGTGGATATTGAATTGATAAGTGTGGATGACTTACTTCATAGTGTCGACGTAAATTGGTTACTTTGTAGTTGGAAATTGTAACTTTACAAATAAGACACAACGATTTACCATTATTGTCAATAAAAAAAACTTTTCTGTCCATTCTTCTTGAAAAGTTCTATTTTCTTGTTTGTATTTTCGTTTTTTGATGTTTTCTGAGGTCATTGTAATAATAAATTTGAATAACTTATATTACTGAAATTTAAACAAAATAATAAAAAGACATAAATTTAATTTTAATTAATTTAAAATTTTAAAATGCTTCATAAAAAATCTTCTTACCAAATTTTTCAAAAAACACGAATAGAAAACTATACTAAAATATACAAACGACCGCAATATCGTACAAACAAAAATACTAACTAATCAAAATTCACTAAATTTCACTAAATTTATTTTCATTGCTTCTCTCTCGTTGTTATAACAAAGCGCCGCCTACTACAAAATAATTTTAAAAAGCAGTAAAATGTGAAAAACAATGTTTCGTTAATTTTTAACATTTATGAAAATACAATTGCAACAAAAAATTTTTTTTTAAAAATTCAGTTGAAAAAATTTCAAAATAAAAAAATCGAATTCAATTTTCAAATTCAATTATCAAAAATTCAATTATCAATGAGCCGCAGTTTACTCAACGAAGAGCCGCATGCGGCTCTAAGAGCCGCATTTGCCCACCGTTGTTATATATGTTGGGCCAAGCTTCGAGAGTATTGCAAAACAGGTTAAGGTCGAATAAAGGGAATAAAACAAATTTCACGAAAGCGCGAAAAATAAAAGAACAAATAAAATTAGATAAACATAACAGAAATAAAGGGAATAAAAAATAACTAAGGAAAATAATAAAAGACGAAAAATAAGATGAAAAAGAAAATAACGCACCACACATAATAGCATAAGGAAATAAAATAATAAATGTAAGGAAAATAAACCAGAAATTAGGAAATAAAATAAAAATAAATCATTATCAAATAAATACATAAACTAATTAAAACAAAAAATTATACTATAACCAAAAAACAATAAAGTCACAGGAAAAACAGGAGGGAAATAATAAAAAACAGAAAAATAAATAAAATAATAATAAAAATAAGAAAAAGTCATTAAAATATACCTTTATTACATTAAAAAACATAAAAATAATAATAAATAATAATATTACACGCAAGTCGCGTCCTGATTGGACGGAAAATAATATAAAAGAAATGGAAAATATCTGTAGAGTACCATTTAACCAAACTGCTCTACAGGTAAAAATTTTTATTGAAGTTACCATTTAACCAAACTGCTCTACAGGAACCACTTAGCAAACTTCAACAAACAGATTCACAGGGACTATACTTAAGGAAAATTATTCATACAACGATCGAGATTTCTGCAGAATATTAATACATTTAACTTGGAAAAGTAAATCTAGACCTAAAGTTTCAATACTCTCGAAGGACACTTATCGTAAGTAGAATGAATATTTTGATTTATGATTGATCTATATAAACATGATGGAATAAAATACTTTATTTTTAATAAAAATTTATGATTACAAAGATGTTCTCTCTCTCCATGCGGCTGGCGACGATGTCGTCTGGGAATCGGACATGATGCGGAGACGCGAATAAATTTTCTAGGAGATACTCGAAGACGAGCGATGAAAATAAAGATATCGAATCGAGAATTTGAATGAATGGGAATGGAAAATGAAATGTACGATGAGTATCCCGACGTCGTATCATGTTCGAAATCCAGACGGCGTGGTCGCCGGGTAAATAATTATTTTATATGATAGTAATATTCCAATAATATTGAGTTGTCTGATGAATTATACTATTTATTTTTGATGATTATTTTCGATGAAGATGATAGAAATTTGATGAGATAGAATCGTCCTTCCTGACGGTCCAAGAATGGCGGCAGCGATGCATGCTGTTCTTGGGTGGGCCAGGAGGGGTGAGGGTATCTGGTAAATGGCAGAATATGGTTGTAGGAACCGATTTTTTCGTCGAGTGCGATCCACTTTTGAAATCATCGAACATATTTCCAGTATAACGAGTTACGGCCATTAAAGCTGAGGTGGAGGAACAATCTATAAAGAAATTGCATAAAATTGGCGGATTCATAAAATGTAGACATTATATCAAATTTTCCTTTTTCCGTCTCTTGCTTGAAAATGAGCCATGATTTAAACTTGTCCACGAATAGTGTCGAAATATCCAACCGACAGAGATCTGTATTCGCGCGATGTCATTGATAAAATTTCACGGAAGATTGGTGAAGCTATAGTCTTCTAAGGTGTGAATCGCTAGGATATTGGCGATGAAACCCATCTATGATGCACTTTTAGACGGGATTATCAACTCTTGCACTGCTGATAAGCTTTAATTTTCTGAAAATAAAGTAAACAACTCCCGAGGAATTATCAGAGTACTTACGGCCGATATGAAGGACACTGCTGTCAGAGTTATCAACTCAATGTTGAACGAAGTCCAGTCAGTTTTTGAGTAATCGAATGAGACGACCAACAAAAATCCACTATGAGAGATAAGGTGAAAATTGTTGAATTGATTTGTTAGTGGGCGTAACGATAGGAGTACCCGAGCCCGCAACACGATAACAGACGAATTGACAAATCCAGCCCACTGGTAATCTTCTACATCTATCATTTTCCATCTACGAAAATTGCCATAGACACTATAGTAGGGAAATTCTGAGTGACTCTGTTGTGAACATGCGCGTAACTGTACACGCCACGATGAGATTTCTTCCCGTAGAGTGACGTAAAATTCGAACAGAAATGTGTGTGATATCATCAGGATTGCGTAAGAATAGGGAATGTCACCGGAGACGTCGAACTGTGTGTAAGAGTAGAATAATGGACCGCGTCATCGTGGAGCAGTATGACATTGATTCTGCTAGACTCGGATAGGTGAATAGTTATTCATAACAATCACAGATTTAGACACACAAACTCACCTAGTAGGGATGAATAATGATACAATAATACCCACAGATAGGCGTCGTTATGACGACGATTTCCCGTGCATATTTTAAAAATCATTTTATTTGAATTTGGATTACACTTTTTCTATAATATATTTTCGAATATTAGCGTTGAATGTGAAATAATATCGCCCAATTAATATGCACGATACTGAAGGTAGCAGTGGGATTAATTAAACTGATGGGTTAAGGCTAGGTTTAAAAAGTTAAAGCTATAAATGAATTGCTAAGGGAATATGATAAAGAGTGACGAAATGAGATAAATATCGATAAAAATTTAGAATTAGAAATCTGAGATGTTAAAATTCATCGTTGTAATTGAATCGTCTACAAATCCTCTTCGTTCCAGATAATTTGATTTAGAGTAACGCCGGGAGACTTAGGTTACATCCGATTTTTGACTAACCTAAACCTTGAAAAATCGAACAAGAGGTGTAGCCTGATATGATGGATTGTAACAGGGGGAAAAATTTAATGTATAAGATATAATTCTGTTCTATATATATATAACGAATAGCTAAAATATTTTCGAGGGCATAATAATACAAATTAGTGACGACATGATTAAAGGAAAAATTGCTCACCCCGAGGATAAATTTAACATTTTTTACTTGCGAATATGATAATGTAAAATGTTCCGTTTTCTTTTCCCCGAAAAACTGCTGTATGAATGAACTAGTTCGAATATTTGGGGTCGAATGGACCGCATCACGATCACTGGTACGTATGCGTGAGATTGGCTTTTATGTTTTTTGACTTTAATACGAGATTGATGGAATAAACTTCATGTCGTAAGAGTGTCACTGGCAATATCATAATGCCTGTGTTGCGAGTATAACTGTCTTACCTTTTAGATGACCACTCCAACTAAGCCCGGAAGTACTCTTCGACCTTGTTTTTCCTGTGCCGACAAAAATGCAGATATCGCACAGCTCCACTTATATATCGGGGAATTAAAGAAGAGAATTGACCTATACGAAGGAACGTGGTTCTCCCCACCACAAATGAAGGAAGAGAAGAGTAAAATTCTACGTTTGGAGCACTGCCGTGACAGTCTCCTGGAGGAGAGTAGATGCCAGAGGCTAACCATAAAAGCCCAATCAGAGGCACTACACAAAGTATATTCGGAATCCGAGATAGCGAAGCGGGTTCGCGAATACCCGATACAAGATGGGACTAACGTGTTCCCAGTACACCATCAGTCAGCTGGAACCTCATCAACCACCAGTTGCAAGGGGCACGGCCTACAATTGCCACCAATTCCCGCCCAGTCCTTTCTGGTTATCGGCCTATGGCTGGTGGTCCATCGGACCCTATCTTGGCCCCAGTCCTCGTGTCGCCACTCATTCAGCCTCCAGCAGAAGCCGCATGTCCTCATCGAAAGCGTAAGAGACCGACGCACTCAGAGAAAAATCAGAAGCGCAGAAACGCCATGGCCGCGCTCGAAGCATCGTTATCTGCAGCCAAATCGACTATCAAGGAAATTACAATCACCCATTCTATCCCTACGAAAGAAGTATTTCGGGTAGTTCCGGCCGACAGCATCAAATTCCTAGAAGATCGCCGGTTGCCCGTCGACATTGACGAAATGATCGCAGAAGGGGAAGTGTTTTCGTAACGAATTTTTCATTGGCCTCAATTTTTCGTGCAGTATGAAGGAACTCGAAGAAGTTGACGTTATCTTGTACATGACCTTTGATGTTTTGTTATTATTTATTTAATGGTGAATGTATCTTTGTGTTTTCGCTTTAATACAATTGTTCGAATTCTTTGATCTTGTCCATAGTATGTATGATTTGCTGTGGTTGATTTGAGTAAAAGGTGCTCCTGAAGACATAGTACGAGCTTAAATGTCGCCCTTTGGACCAGGGTCGGACTGGATTTCGTGTGAAGAAACGGGTAAGTCCTTCTAAGGCACCATAGAACCCGAACCGCGAAAGGGTTAGGAGTAGTCCTAATGCAGGGGCTCACCTGCTAACCTTTTCCGACCCGTGTGAGCAGCACCAACGTGGAACATCACCACGGGCTCATACGAGGGAATATGTATTTGATCATTTGGAGTATGTATGGGAAGTGTCTGAGCGGGAAAGGGTACTTGGTACGTACGATAATCACGTGTGCATAATTTTCTCTTTCCCCACATACGCCAACATATATTTAAAATTACATATATCTAAAATAAAATACTTTCATCTAATGAAACATATTATAATCAGTGACGTAGCGAGGAGGAGCAATGGGGTCTATCATGCAACGAGTGCCACTCAAAGAAGGGTGTCAAATGGTCCCCAAGACAAACAAGAATTTCCGGAATTTTTCTTGGAAATATATTTGAAATTAATAATTATTGTAATATAATTTAATTATTTCCTTTCTTGATTTGATTGATAAAATATGCTATAAATAATGTTTACAGTAAATCAACCAAATATCTCCGTATACAAAACGTTCTTTCTTCTTTTTTTCTGAACACTTTATTTTTCTAAGATAGTGATATATTTTTATTTTTACAAACGAAAAGTACAGAAAATGTAACAGAAACACTCTTTGTAATTCCGGACGTTTTGGAATTCAAAGTTGTTGCTTATTTAAAATTCAGTAATAATCTTCAAATAATATTAAAATGATTATTCGTGGATTCCAAATATATCAGAACGAATCCAGACTAAATGCAGTAAAATTTAAAGCTCAACCTGAGCCTGTATCTCTATTTATCCCGAAAAACAGTATAGTATATTGTAGAAGCGTAGTTAGGTAGTGAATATTTGTAATATATTGTAGAGTATTTTAAGGTAGGTACTGTATTCTATTATTATTTGTATTATATTCTATATATTATATTACTGTATGTTTTTCGCGAGGCACCCAAAAGGTATAGTGTCCATGGCGTCTGTTACGCCACTGATTATAATAACACTTTTATTTAATTATTAAAAATAGCCGTCCTTTTAAATGTGATGGATGTGATTGACGACTCTTAAGAAGATTAACAATGTTAAATTTTGCATAATTGTTTTCAAACGATTGGTTAATAAATTAAATAACACTTGATGAAGCCAAAGCCGAAAATTTATGTTGTGTATTAATTTTTTGATCTTTATTATTATCTTAATTTTTGTCAAAATGAAAATTTGATGGAGTGGTTCTGATAGATATTATTATATTTAAATTTAATATTAAAATTAAATATAGTTATAAATAATAGTTATATTTTATTATAAATTTATATTTAATTTTAATTGATATTTAAATTGTATGACATGTACATATTGTCATACAGGTTTATTGTGATACTTAAAATGAAAAAGTGCACTATAAAAATCTTGATTTCAGCATGATTAAACTCAGTAACTTTGCAAATAAGCTTTGGAATCAGATTACTCCATCACCCGGTCACATTGAATATCACTAATAATAAATGCAGAATTCTTATTTTTATTCTTCATTTTCTTCAAGCAAATTATAAATTATAAATAATTTTTCATTAAGCAAATAAACATTCATAATTTTGTGCTATGAGTTTAGATCGTCAAACGAATTCCATCAAGTTTCACATGAAAATCTTAGACATTCATTTCAAGATTCAATTTCATGGATAATTGATCCGAATATTTCGATGCCTTTAAGGACCTCTAGTTTGTCAAGTCAAAGAAATTCTCGATTCCCATCTATTTCCAACAAAGATAACTGGATGGATAAAGAAATTAGTCGCGATTTTAATAATTTTCAAGAATCACTTAATGATAACCGAGATAATCACATAATGGTGCAATCTGAAACTGATGATTTTGATCTTCAATATGAAAATAGTGAATTTGAACTGACCAATGTTGATATTAACAGTAAGAAAGCTGATTCAATTAAGAAAGGTAGTTAATTTTATTATTATTATTATTATTATTATTATTATTATTATTATTATTATTATTATTATTATTATTATTATTATTATTATTATTATTATTATTATTATTATTATTATTATTATTATTATTATTATTATTATTATTATTATTATTATTGTTGTTGTTGTTGTTGTAAAGCTTAAAATTTTCTACAGATGATCGGGATAACATAGGAAACAGTAAATCATTATTTCAAATGAAAGATACAATCGCATTAAAAAATAATGATATAAATCATTTGAAAAATCAACAATTTTCCAAATCAATTGATGACTTTAAAAAAGTATTAGTTATTTATTTGATAAATAATAATCATTTAATAATTTTGTTAATCAAATTAATTTAACAATATTTACGAAAATTGTAAATTCATTTCCAATGGCAAAGGATAAATGTGAGCAATCGGGCGAATTGCATCTCACCCACAGAGTAAGATTATTTTTATAACGTGCTCGTACACAAAATTTGAACCGAGTTCACCAATTGTCATTCGTTATATGCAATAAAAATATATATTTTTGGCAGCTTCTCATTTAATTTATATTTTTCATTAAGTTTACATTGTTTAAAGTTTTTATTAAATAATTTTTAATTTTTTAATGTTAATATATTTAATAAAATGAAACTGGCGTATTTATTATGAATTTAGGTCATTTATGATTTATTTTCAAAAAGTTAATATTTTTACTTACAATGCATATTTTTAAGGTATTCTAAAATGTTTTGTTTTAGTAATGATTTTGGGAAATTTCTTTTATGTGATTGTAGTAATTTTCTCCACGTTCTTTGACTTTGGTCAATCTTTTTAATCAATTTCTGAATGCTTAAAAAATTTTAGTTTTAAATTTAATAATTTCAATTATAACTTACAAAAAAATTTGAATTTGATTGTTATTTATTTTCTTTCCGTCTCAAATTTGTTTTATTAAAGATACTTTCCCTCATATATTGATTTTAATTTAATTAATTCATACAAGATTTGAATACTTTTATTGCTGATTCATTCTCCACAAAGCATGCTTTATAACCTCTTAAGTGGTTTATTTCGTTAAACGAAATGCGCTCCTCAGCAACGAGTTTTGTCATCCGCTAGTGTATATATACATCTTGGGCATAGTGTTACAAAAAATAAAATAATATCTTATTGGATGATATTTATTAACCCTTTCCTATCTTCTTTATTTTATGTTCTTCCCGCCCGTTCCAATCCTAATTAAATTTTAAAAAATTTAAAAAATTAAAAAGAATTATCGTCATCATCGTCAGTGCTCAACTGTGCATCTTGTATATCATTTTCAAGGTCATTCTCACCATTGGTAATATCATTTTTTTACAGACAAAGAATAGAATTGTTAATTTTTTTTTGTCATATTTTTATAGACACAAGATAGGAAAGGGTTAACATAATATATTGACAAAAGTAATATTTATGATATAATTTTAACATATTTTGTTAATTTAGGTCAATTTAGTTGATGACGTATATATCCGTCATAGCCACTTAAGAGGTTAATAAATCTTCTAATTTTAAAGCGAATTGTAAGTAAAATTTAGTTCATTAAATTTCTGAAATATATCCGACAAATAGGTGTGTTTCATTCAAGTATTTTGCTAAATCAGTTTCTATACATTTAAAAATATCTAGACTTCTTTGTAACACTTCTCATTTAGACAATATGATTATTTATATAGTTTTTGTATTATTTATATGTTCATATAGAGAATTTCAATAAAAACTCAATTATTCTTATTTTGATTAAATTATTTAGAGTTTCAGTATGAATAAGCAAACTAAACGGAAATCCCACCACATTGTAAACATGTTGACTGATAGTAAAAATGAAATTTTAAAAAAAGATATTATCAAATTCAACACTTTAACGGAAGATATTGAAATGAGTGATCAAAGTGAAGAATATGAAGTAATCTAATATAATTTCTATAATTCCCTATATTATTAATTCCCTATATATTAATTATACATATTTTAATTTTCAGATAAAAATATTAATATGTATAATTACTATCGTTTCTTTGTACACGGGTCAGTTATATTTTATAAAAAGGATTAGTGACTTATTAAAATAAATAGAACACCAATTTTAAAACGTTTTTCCAATATATTTCGACAACTCAACTGTTATCATGAGGCATGAAATACCTTCAATAAAAACTATTATACTTACAGGTTTATTAGTAATTTATAATTATATGTAGGGAATCCAATAAAATTTATTAATGCATTTTATATGTTAATTTTTGGATTAAATGATTTTATCAACGAAGTCCCACCAGTAATACGTACCACATAGTTTTTTGAAACCCATTTTTCAATCATTGCTACGGAAATAAATTCATTTTTCTTCACACCTAAGTAACTTAAGTTGCCTTGAATAGTAGAAAGGGTCACCACTAACTCAACTCCTCTCCATCGAGGGAAAAATATTAATCTAGAATTTTTTTTACTAGTTGACTCACATATAAATACTAGTCAAAAATAATATTTAGCTTAATCTTTTCTCCAGTAAAGGAGGGGCAGGTTGTCAGTAGTGACCCTTCAAATTCACTAATTTGAGTTACGGTATTTTTAAAATATCAATTTAATTACAAATATAATCAATGAATAGAAATTTATTAAAGTATTTAATGATTAACAATTTTATAAATAAAGCATTAATTGATTTATAATTTTATTAAAAATATTTTCAGTAACTAACAATTTCTATTGCAAAAACATTCAATGATAAAGAATATTATTAAAAAATACAATCATTAAAATAAAGTGTTATAAGGCGTAACAACTCATAATATTTTACACCAAATTCCAACAAATACACATACATCAAGTCTATTTGAGTAGATTACAACAATAGTTTGTATAAATAATTCCAAAGAACGAATATACAAGTAAAATCTTTTATTTGTTTAGTCACCTTTGATCTCTTTCCTTTTTTGATGTGTCATTTATTTTCATTCTAATTAAAGATCAAAAATTACTTCTATGCAACAGAAATTTTAACTAACAAATTGATAACAAAAATATGTTCACATCCAATTGTTAATAATATATAAATATTCTTGAAATTTACTGAATAGATCAGGCCTGCCCAACTTTTTTATACTAAAGATCGACTTATTTTAATTCAACTACCTTGAAATCTATCCATTTACAAAGAATTTAGATCTTTAATTAGTATAACTTCACTTTATTTCACTTCATTTTAAAATTAAAAAAATAAATACAAAAATAAAATAGAAATAGCAAAAAATTCAAAAAAATAAAAAATAATAAATAAATTATTAATATCAAAAATATATAAGAAAGCAAGTACATATTAATGTGATCTTTGTCATAGGTTTGACTTAGAAATTTTTTCAAAATCGGGATTATTTGTCTTGTCGAACTTATAATATCTGCTAAATTTCTATTTTTACCTTTTAGCTCAAGTCACTAAGTTTTGCAGAGAAAGCTACCAAAAAACAAATTAAACAACCACACTTTGTTTGTTAATTTTGAGTGAAATTCTTTTTTTTCAGCTAGGAAGTTTCTAATTTCATTCAATACATCCACAAACCTCATTAAAAATTTCCTTCTACTAAGCCACTGAACATATACATATATAGAAGTTCTTGTGACTGGCCAATGAAGGGACCCCATCAAATAATTTCGAAATAGGAAGTGCAGTTTCTTTAACAAAATTATCAAAAGCATTAAATATATTCTGCCCTCTTGTCCTTCCATGCAGTGTATTATTTTAAGTTCTTTAGTTCTACAGTCTTTAAATACTATTATTTTTGCAATTTCAATTACGTCTGTTGACTCGTCAAATGCCAATGAAAATGCAACACATTTAATTATTCTTGTTGTAACTGATTAGTAATATCTGCACTTAAATCTTCTATTCTTCTTGTTACAATCATTCTCAAAGACTGTAAATCCTTAATTAAATCAATAATAGTCTGTTATATATTTGAAGCTGTAAGAGCTTCTATCGCTGTCAAACCCGATTCTTCAATAAAATTGCCATTTATGAAATGCATTTTACTTTTTGACTAATAAATGACACACTCCAAGTCGCTATGGTTATTGAAAACTGGTTTCTTCGTAGCTTTCACAAACATATTCTGCTGCAAAGAAATATGTTTTTTTCAAATCTTGTATTTTTACCTTGTGTATTTCAGTATCTTTGGATATTCTGCATCATATTTTGCATGCATTGTTTAAAAATGTCTCCGCATTTCTTTTCTTTAGAATTGCTACAGATGAGGACCATATTTAACAACAACATTTACTATTAGACATAATAAAAAAATAATCATGTTGCCATTCATCGTGATAATGGTAGAGTTTACTTTTCTTTGGAACACTCATGATTAGGCTGGAGAAAGTAAAATAAATGTATGTACAGAAGCAATAAAATTAGTAATTCAAATTTATGAATCTATTATAAATTATAAAAATTATAAATCTATTAATATATAAATATTTACATATACTTCCAAGACAAAAAGAATTTATTTACCTCTGGGAAACTCCTAAATAAATTTTATTTCAACCATCCCTACTTAAAACATTTTTTTTTCGACCGAAATTCATGTCTTTTCATGTATTCAGATGATGTATTTCTATGATGATGTATTCGATGATGCATTAGATCAGGGATGGGGAACCTTTTTTACCATTAAAGGCCAATTATAATTTTGTAGATCGTAAGCAGGCCGCATATAACTTTAATATATTACTATTTTTCTGGAAGCACAAAAAATAAAAATTAAGACAATAAATGATAATTCCTCAAATCCAATTTTTTTTTATTAGTTCGATATAAAACACATGCATAGTCCATTAAAAAAAATAAAAAGATGTAAAAAATATACAGGTCCACATAACCAATTTAATAGGACTTTTGTGCCTGCTTTTTATTGGAAAGAAATTTGATATCAGGTTCCAGCTTAGTAACACGTAACTTAAGTTGATCTTCTAAGTGAATATCAGTTATCTCAGTCCTTAAGTTGGTCTTAATTTGTGTTAAATATGAAAAAGTTGATTCGCAGCAGTAAGTATTTCCAAAGCAAGAAAGAAGTCTACGAGCATGTTCGCGTAAACATGGGTATTCAATTGCATTCTTCCATATTTCAATCGGATCTTTCTTTGCATCAAAAGGAGACTTTATAATATTATCTTCACATAACTCAAACAATTCCATCTGTAGTTCGCTAGGTGCTTTTGAGATATCAACTAGATGTGGTTCAAATGCTAATTTCATTATCAAAGTATGTTCTTCAAAATCAGAAAATCGTTCCGTATATTCTTCAATTAGTGAGTCCAAAACAGTTATGTAATCTTGAGATATGAAACTTCTAGGTTCTTGTTCATTTAATATTTTTGCTAATTGCGGAAAATGTTCTCCAGAAATTTCCGATCGATATAAAATAGTTTTGAAAAATAATAATTTTTTTCGAAATGCCTGGATTTTTTGCCACATATCATAAATATGTTTTGTTTTACCTTGCAAAGAAATATTTAAATCGTTCTGCTTTACCATAATATCACACAAAAATGCACTATTTCTGCAAAATTCGTCATCTAGTAAATCGCAATGCTGGTTTTGTTCCTCATAACATTTCACGATTTGTTCTCGCAATGATAAAACTTTGACTAAAACCTGGCCTCTTGATAGCCAGCGCACTTTACAATGATACGGTAAATCTACACTATATGTCTCAGCATCTGATATAAGCAAGTTTCGAAATTGGCGATGTCGTGTTGCATTTGCTCGGATAAAATTAACAAGTACAATAATTTTCTCTATAGTATTGCTTAATGTAGTAGATTTAGCACAAAGATTTTGTTGGTGCAATATACAATGAAATGAAATTAATGTTTGTAAATTTAAATTGTTTTTTTAACAATGAAACAAATTACTCTTTTTTGCGTTTCATGGAAGGTGCACCGTCAGTGCACACACTAATCAGATTATCAAGTTTTAGTCCTGCTTCACGACATATTTTTTTAAATTTATCGTGGATATCTATTCCATGAGTTCTTCCAGTGAGCGCGCCCAAACAGAGTAGTTCCTCATAACATTGAAAATCTTCAGTTATGGCACGAATAAAATATAATACCTGAGCTGAGTCAGTTTTATCAGTAGATTCGTCTAATGCTATTGAAAAATATACATCCTTTTTTTGAATAATTTTGCGAAGCTGTTCTGTTACATTGTAAGCTAATTCGTGTTGTCTATCAGTAATGGTCCTTCTTGAAAGAGGTAGTTGTTTATATTTTTCAATTTTTTCAGGATCTAAGCATCCAACTGCTTCAACAATGCATTCCTTTATCATTTCCACATAACTAAATGGCTTACCTCTTTCTCCAAGTATATACGCTATTTTGAATGTAGCATCAGTTGAAGCGGATCCTTGCTTAGTAAAAGCACTGAAAGATAGTGTTTGATCCTGTCTTTCTTTTTTCATTTTCTGAAGTGCAGATTTACGAGCTTGGCCTTCGAGTTTAACATATTTGTGATCTTTGTGAGATATATAATGCTGGTTCGCATTATACTTTTTTAAAGTTGTCAGTACATAATTACTTTACAAACAAACCATTTTATCTTTCACAGAAATAAGTTAATATTGCAGCTGCCATTCTTCATTAAAAGCTCTGTTTTCCCCATTAAGTCTTCTTTTAAGTTTTTTTGACATAATGGATAATCTAAAATTAAAATATCTGTAATTAAAATAACCGGAAAATTTAAGACTCTCATCAAATGTTGATAACTTAAATAAAATTTTTATCTACACATATATATGTGGTTAATAAAAAGAGTTTTAATTAGATATAAATATCGCACAATAAATAAATATACTTACTTGATGGTTGAATATACGGTTAAAACACAATTTTGAACTAAATTAAACTAAATAATTTGTTCTCTGTTGCTCAAGCTTATTGAGTTACTGTTGCTTCGCAATTTCTTTACCCGAAAAAAAGCCTACTATATACACAACTAGACAAAATATTTTCAAAAAAACGAAAAAATATTTCCAAAAAAATATTCAAACGAAACTTTTTTATTTGAAATTTGTATAAAATACAAAATATGTGATGTTAGACGCAATTAAATTCAAATCTTCTTCAAGCATTTATTTTTTATAACAACTTCAAATTGTGTCTTTTACTAGCGTATTTAAACACCGAGGCGTGATAATTCTTAATATTAATGTAATTACTGGTCATACATTTAATTGATTTAATTTAATATAATTTAATATAATATGATATAATTTAATATAGAATTTAAATATAAAAATTTAACAGAGATAATTATTTCTACTAACTGATCTCACTTCTATCATTTAACCATAATAATTTTATATAGGGGTTTACTTATTATAAGGCCGCTAATAATATTTCAAAAGGCCGCGGGTTCCCCATCCCTGTATTAGATGATGTATTCTGTTCAAATGTTTTCTATTATAAAATTAGAAATAGTTGTTTAATTTAAACAATCATATTTAATTGATTTTGTGTATTGCACAATTTTTGATTGATTTAATGAAACAACTATTTTTGCAAAAGAAATTTAATTTAATAGTTGCCAAATCAATTTAAATCTTAATAGCTCTTATCTAAAACCTTTATATAGGAAGTTTTTTATTTTATAACTGGAAATATTACTCAAATATTTTATATTGAAATTGCATGAAATGTTAAGTTAATTTAAAATTCAGGTTTTGCAATGCCCTGAAAATTTCTTGAAACGGAAAAAAAATTATTTGGAAAATAGTGACATCACACAAAATAAGTCAAGTGCCAAAAGAAAGCCTTACAGTCCATTTGGGAAGAATAACAAATTTAAACAAACTATTAATAGCAGAAATGAAACAAATATGAAATTTAAACCAATTACAATCGAGCAGCCATTTCCTGGTCTTGTTCAAGCAATAGATCATAGATCAACATCAGCCCTCAATCAAATTCGTTCAAATGTTGAAAATCTGAATTACAGACCGATTAAAAGTAGCTTTTTGAATGATTGTGTCATTAATTCATTTTAGATTTATTTAAAACAATAAGTACATTTTCCTATAGTTATTTTAAACAATATAAACAAAAAGATGCTATTTGAACCATCATATATTTAATAACTATTGCTGAGATGATTTAAATTTGTTTTACATTTTTTGTAAAAATGATAATAATAATAATAATAATAATAATAATAATAATAATAATAATAATAATAATAATAATATATTAAAATTTTCATTATACTCTAATTTATGATTATAAATTTTCTCAAAGGTTATTTTCTGAAATATAATTGAATATAATAGAATTTTCAAAACCGGATGAAACAACTAAAATTAAAAAATTTGGATACGACTCAGATCAATTCCGCTTAAAATTTCAAATTCAGAAACTTCTTCCGGCGAATGGATCACTTTATTACCAAAAATTCAATGAATTTAAAGCCTCCAATTTCGATTGGATAAATGCTGACATCCAATCGGAAAATCATGAAACGAATAAGAAAACTGTTTATGAATTTATTTTGAAATCTGATTCCACTTTTCCAATTGCAAATTATGTTTTAGTAAATACTTTTAAATATTATTTTATTTAAATTATATTTTTTCGAGCCCTAAACTGAAATTATTTTTCATTTTACAAAAAAGCAAATTAATTGAAAAATTAAAAAATTGATACCTAATTTATTTAAAATTAAAGGTTTGCAGTTCCGGTAATAATGACTTAATAAGAATCACACTTTACACTTTACACACTATACACACTTGAATGCAAAATTTCGAAAATTAAAGAAAATACTAAAATCAAAATTTTGGTGGAAGTTAGTTTTAAAAATACTAGTTAAAAATACTAAAAAATGTTTCCATTACTATTTAAATTTTCATTTTGTAGAAACAGCAATCATATATTTTAATTATAATTATACAAATAAATATTATGATTAATTTAGATTTATTTTACGAATCCAAAAAATAGATAATCAACCTAATGCAAAATTATGACACTATAACACTATCATTATAATAATCTTCAGTGAACGGTTTACAATATGCTTCGAAATTTCAGAAATCACTACAACAATTTAATAGGATCGGTTGTATTTCGACAACAAAAATAAATGACAAAAAATAAAACAAAATTTCCTGAGCG